>JAODAL010010713.1:0-103641 GCA_025379985.1 Phyllomedusa bahiana | reverse complement strand
GAGGGAGAAACCTTCAAAAGGGGCTTTATATAAAGGGGGGGAAAAAACCCTGCGAGGGGGCCCTTTAAATTTTTATAGAGGGGGGGGAAAAATGCGGGTTTCACCGGTAAAAAATTTTTTTTTTATATTAGAATGGATTTGCAGATTTAAGTTCTCTATGAAGGCCCCCTGGTTTTGGCGGGGTGATCCCGTTATTCATATATTGTGTCTGGTGGTCTTGATATTTTGTTCTGTCCCTATTTCTCCAAAATTTTGAAAAATTTGTATACAAAGTCCACTACAATTCTCTCTAACTTTTCTAGCCCAATGCGCTGTTTTCCCTTTACTTGTTTTTTAAAAAGCCATCATTTTATTGAGAAAACCCCATTAATCCCAAGAATAAAAGGGGGCGACATTTCCCAAGACGCCAACGCCTTTTTTTGGTCTATATTGCACTAAAACCCCCTTTGACGCCTTTTTTGGGGATGTAAAATAAACTGTCGTACAAAAAAAACTAGGGCTTTAAATATCCCGGGAAACCGAACATTGTAATGGGGCCTAAAAATGATGCCCTGTGCGCCCCCATAACGGAATGCGCCTATTGAGGTAAAATAGCACCCCCATTACACGGGTAATGTTTTAAAGGCGCTTCAACAGTTTTGGTTGGGGGGCCCCCGGCATTTCATCCCAAATTGTTTTGATAAGCATGCGCCCCCGTGAAACATGTCCCTCTATAGGGGCCTTACATATTTAAACCAAAAAAATGTTTTGTGCCGCGATTATCCGGGGCAAAAAGCTATCATTAGAAGCGAAGGAATGCCCCTATCAAGGAAATCAAAAAAAAACAGGAGGTGCATTGTTTACCCCAAAAAAGTTTAAAAAGCGCCCTTAACACTTACTTGAATGGCCCTAAAAACTATACACTTGAAATTGATTGCTTTATACCTAAAATGGGCTTCCGTTATAGGGGCGCACAGCGCTTTTTTTTTTTTTTTAGGTGCATTATGTTCACTATGCAAGGTAACCCTGACGCCAGATTTTTTATGGGGGTCGGACTTTCGGGCGCACTTTAAATTTCATGCCCCTAAAAATTTACTTTAGCCCGCAATTTTTGGGAAAAAACATCTCGCCCAAAGTTTTTTAAAGCCCTTTGCTTCCTTTTTCTCCCTGCGCTGTGGATGTTTACTCATTATGCTAAATAAAAGACACACACAGTACAGCTGTCTGCCATGGGTTTAGCTAGATTGCATTTCTTCTATAATTTTCACCAATCACACTACATTTTATTAGTAATTAAAAAAGGGAAATCCGGGAAAAATTTCCAAAGCCCAAGAAACTGTTTCTTGCAATTGTACATAACCAAATGGAAAAAGGAAAATTTTCCAAAAATTTAAACCTAACTTTACCCAAATGATATCCCCCCATAACATACCAAAAAAAAATGCTTTTTTTACAGAAAACCGCAATTAAAAAAAATTTGCTACAAAGTATCCAAATGATACTAATATCTTTTATAATTTAGGGGCCCACTCCGTTTTGGACGCCCCCCGGGGAACCGCCCTGGGGGGTTTTTGGGCTCCGGATCGCCACTTTGGAAAGCAAAATCGGCACTGGGGAACAAGGCTTAAAGTTTAAACCCTGGCCTCAGCCAGTTTTATGAGGCCAGGAAAAAGGGATACAAAAAAAAAAAACAAAACCTCGGCGGCCTCCCACAAATTTAAACTTAATTTAGAGAACCCCTCAAAATTAATTTTGGAAACCTACTTCCGCTTTTCACAACACCCCATTTAATTTTCCCCCAGTCTCCTACTGGGTTCCAGCTTTCCCTAAGCCTCGGGGCCAGAGCCTCCTGCAAGCTCCACTGCCACTCTAAACTGCAGATGGCAGGCCACGCCCCCCGATCACCTGTAGTAGGAGGCCTCTTATAACCCTACAGGGACTGGCCCAAAACCTGGCCTGGAATGTGGGGACGGCCTCCCACCCAACGCTACGACCATCCCGGGAAAGGACACCCATACCTGGCGGCAAGGCAGCCATTCTAGCTACCTGTGTCAGTACCGTATTGTCACTGACACCAGCAAGTCTCCTTCCCCCACCGAATCCAGACATTCGGTGGCACGTTTGTAGCAGATACCCTGCTGAATTCCACCTAGTGGCAGGGACCTGTAACTGCACACGGTCACTATGCCACAATATATATGTGTAAAAAATGTATTTTAAAGTGCCATTAATTTCATGGCGCTGTACATTAAAGGGGGGGGGGGGGGGGTTACATACATAACATAGGTCAAACAAGTACAATGATGATGATGATGACTTACAACTGGCACAGAGGGAGAGAGGACCCTGCCTGTGAGGGCTTGCAATCTACAAGGAAGGTGGAAAGAGACAGAAGGTGGGGGGCAGACATGTTTAGGGTGTAGCAGCAGCAGGGTTATTGTAGGTTATAGGCTCCTGAAGAGATGGGTTTTCAGGCTGGTTTTGAGGCAAGTGAGAGTAGGGAAGAGTTTGATGTGTTGGGGCAGTGAGTTCCAGAGTGTGGGTGAAGCACGGGAAAAGTCTTGGAGACGGTTATGTGAGGAGCTGATAAGAGGAGAGCAGAGAAGAAGGTCCTGTGAGGAGCGGAGGTTGCGTGAGGGGAGGTATCTGGAGATTAAGGTAGAGATGTATGGAGGGGAGAGGTTATGGAGAGCCTTGTAGGTCAGGGTTAGTAACTTGAAATGAATACGTTGTACAATGGGAAGCCAGTGTAGGGATTGGCAGAGAGGAGAGGCAGAGGAGTAGCGAGGAGAGAGGTGGATGAGACGGGCAGCAGAGTTGAGGATGGTTTGGAGGGGAGCGAGGGTGCTGGATGGGAGGCCACAGAGAAGGATGTTGCAGTAGTCTAGGCGGGAGATGACAAGGGCAAGGACTATATATATAAAATTATGCCATGTGGTTCCCACATAATAGTACGATTCCACTTATAACTCAAATACTACCATACAACTTTAAATAGCTATTACAAATTCAGCCATTCATGGACTAGTCACAGTATACACAGGCTATACTACAAGTAACTGATGGATATGGGTCCCATCCTTGGATCTGTAATTATGTAGAGGTCTAGGGTGATCCGATCCCTGACCCTCCTGATGAGATGACCACCACATCTATTACATAATGGAAGGGTGGGCGACAACATCTTCCCCTTGCGATTCACTTATTTGGGCGTTTATGCCAGTACATATGCCATAAACATTGGGAAGACCCCTCTAAATAATACTGGAAGCTTTCAGACCCCTTTTAGGATTCCTGAGTTGTGTGGCCTCTTAGGAAACACTGGCAATAGATAATAATAGCAATAACACTCGGTAGACTTGATGAGAAAGAACATTATATCAGAGGTAATAGAGTTAACATTGATTTATCTCCAGCGTCTTCTCCATGTTTGATATTAATTACAGCACCAGTCTTGCTAAAGGTTTGCACGGTCTGATAGGGACTGTGACAAAATGACATCTCCGGCAGAAGATGTACTGCGCTGCCCGCACTGCGATAAACCATTCACTTCAATGTTATGAAACGTACACATTAAAAAACACTTACAGCTTCTAATTATCACCAGATCACCTCAGCCGTGAAGAATTAGAGCCAAGATTCAAGGTCTTTCAGGAGTTGCATTGCCGGCCCGCTGCACCGGTGAGATAACACCCCCCAAACACCGAGAAGGGAGCGGGCTTCATCTGAGAACTTGTCAGACAATTTGGATAAGTTACAAAATGAGACAATGAGGTCAATGGTAACTCAATGAACATATGATAAATGAGACCGCACAGGAAATTGATTATCTCTCTGCTCCAGTAGAAGTATTTAGTAAGTATCACTTTAAGAGAGGTAACTAAATAAATCGTACAACAAATGCAGGTAGACAGGTGCCCACTTTACCCCAATTACATCTGAAGAAAATAACTACTAAAATAAGTAGTTGAATTGCTCCTGATATAAAGTAATGTAATACTGCCCTCTATGTACAAGAATATAACTATTATAATACTGCTCCCTATGTACAAGAATATAACTACTATAATACTGCCCCTATGTACAAGAATATAACTACTATAATACTGCCTCCTATGTACAAGAATATAACTACTATAATACTGCCCTCTATGTACAAGAATATAACTACTATAATACTGCCTCCTATGTACAAGAATATAACTACTATAATACTGCTCCTATGAACAAGAATATAACTACTATAATACTGCCTCCTATGTACAAGAATATAACTACTATAATACTGCTCCTATGTACAAGAATATAACTACTATAATACTGCCCTATGTACAAGAATATAACTACTATAATACTGCCTCCTATGTACAAGAATATAACTACTATAATACTGCCTCCTATGTACAAGAATATAACTACTATAATACTGCCCCTATGTACAAGAATATAACTACTATAATACTGCCTCCTATGTACAAGAATATAACTACTATAATACTGTCCCTATGTACAAGAATATAACTACTATAATACTGCCCCTATGTACAAGAATATAACTACTATAATACTGCCCCCTATGTACAAGAATATAACTACTATAATACTGACCTCTATGTACAAGAATATAACTACTATAATACTGCCAACAGCTAATAAGAATATAACTACTATAATACTGCCTCTATGTACAAGAATATAACTACTATAATACTGCTCCCTATGTACAAGAATATAACTACTATAATACTGCTCCTATGTACAAGAATATAATACTATAATACTGCTATGTACAAGAATATAACTCTATAATCTCCCTATGTACAAGTAAATATATAAACTCTTATAAATTACTTTTCCCCTAGTACAAGTATATAACTACAATAATACTATCCCCTATGTACAAGAATATAACTACTATAATACTGCCCCCTATGTATAAGAATATTACTATAATACTGTCTCCTCTGTACAAGAATATAACTACTATAATACACCAGTAATATCACTTTATAACACAGAAAAGGCCATTAACATAGAAAATGAGATGCTTTGCGACTCTGCAGAGAGATTTGCTGGCATGGACTTGCTGGGTTCAGATGCGGGCACAGCTATCATCCAGGGAGCTCATTAGGCCGTGCCTACTCCGGGGGTGATGGTTTTTGGCCAGATGTCCTGCTGCCACCGAGGCGCACATGCTGCATTGATTTAAACCGAACAGCATCATCCACATTTTATGGCTTTGACTCGTTTTTAGATTTTCAGCTGAAATCTAACCCAGCAGCAGCTTGATGATACGGAGATCAGCGTGAGGAACGGCCCGACAAGATGTAAATTTACCATAATGTAGCATTTGAAGTAGCCGGCGTTGTGAAGCCAGTCAGCTCCCATAGCAGATGTTGGAGCCCAAGTCTGTGCAAGCTGGTGATTGTAGTCTATGCCAGGGCTGCTAGCGCGTGCCAGCTGTGCTCTTATTATCCCCACCATCATTTACTCCAGGCTGGATTACAGCCCATAAACTATGTTTCATCTCCGTCACAACACTCCTGTGCCTCTCCCGCTGCTTTATGGGACAGATGCCGAAAACTCTTCATGTTGAACTCTTCTCCTAATTGTTAGGTCTGACGAGCAGGCGCTGTGGTCGAGACTCCTGAAAACGGTTAATTAAACCATACTCTCTGCAATTAGATATAGATGGGCACAATTTTTGATGGAGACCTAAAAATTGGACTTAGGACTAGTGGGCAAGAGCACTTCCCATCAATGGGCAGTCAACCATTGACAGTCATACGTTTTCACTTCTACTTATGGTGGTTTAGAATTGTAGTGGGCCACATCGTTATAGGGAGGAAGAAGATGGAGGACCTTAAAATCTGGGCCTTCAGGCAATGGGTGGTCATAAATTTGATAGATATACACACCAATTCCACTTATGGTGGTTCGGTAAGGTTTGGTAGTAGGCCACACAATCGTTATAGGGATGAAGAAGGTGAAGGACCTTAAAATGTGGGCCTTTAAGCAATGGGTAGTCATTCATTGATAGTCATACATTCCACTTTCACTTATGGTGGTTCGGTAAGGTTTGGTAGTGGGCCACACAATTGTCATAGGGGGAAGAAGGTGGAGGACCTCAAATTCTGGACCTTCAAGCAATGGCCAGTCATCCATTAATAATCATACGTTATCACTTATAGTGGTTCAGTATTGTAGTGGGCCACATGATCGTTATAGGGAAGAAGAAGGTGAAGGACCTTAAAATCTGGGCCTTCAAGCAATGGGTGGTCATAAATTGATAGATATACACTCCAATTCCAATTATGTTGGTTCAGTAAGGTTTGGTAGTGGGCCACACAATCGTTATAGGCAGGAAGAAGGTGGAGGACCTCAAATTATGGGCCTTCAAGCAATAGGCAGTCATCCATTGATAGTCATACAGTTCACTTCCACCTATGGTGGTTCGGTATAGTGAGGAAGAAGATGGAGGATCTCAAATTCTGGGCCTGCAAGCAATGGGAGAAGTCCCCCATTTAAAGTCATACCCTCAACTTCCACTTTTGGTGGTTCTCTAAGGTTTTGTAATGGGCCACACTATCGTTATAGGGAGGAAGAAGGTGAAGGACCTTAAAATCTGAGCTTTCAAGCAATGGATAGTCATCCATTGATAGTCATACACTCCACGTCCACTTTTGGCGGTTTGGTAAGGTTTGGTAGTGTGCCACACAATCGTTAAAGGGAGGAAGAAGGTGGAGGACCTCAGATTCTTGGCCTTCAAGCAATGAGCAGTCATCCATTAAAAGTCATTCACTCAACTTTCACTTATGGTGATCTTGTGAGGAAGAAGTTGGGGACTCAAATTCTGGGCTAAAGATGGGTGTCAACCTGTAAAGTCTACCCAACACTTTGTGGTCAGAAGTTGGTGGTCCACAATCGATAAGTCATAAACTCAACTTTCCCTTATGGTGATCTGGTGGGGTTTGGTAGTGGGCCTCACCATCTTTATAGGTAGGAAGAAGGTACGAACCTTATAGGACAAGTTAGGACTCAGATTCTTGAGCCTTCAAGCAATCGAGCAGTCATCAGTAAAAGTCTCATCAACTTTCACTACGGGTTGGTGGGTTTGATAGTGGGCCTCACCATAGGTAAGAAGAACGTGGAATACCTAGTCATCTACCCACCTTTTGGTCCATTCAGCAATGGGTTGTCATCCATTGAAAGTCATGCCCTCAAATTTCACTGATGGTGTCCTAGTGAGGTTTGATAGTGGGCCTCACCACCTTTATAGGGAGGAAGGAGGTAGAGGACTTCAAATTCTGGGCCCTCAAGCAATGAGTAGTCATCTGTTGGAAGTCATATGTTCAACTTCCACTTATGCTGGTCGGGTGGGGTTTGGAAGTATGCCTTCCCATCTTTAAAGGGAGGAAGAAGGTGCAAGGACCTATGTATCTACTCAGCTTTTGGGCCCTCAAGCAATAGGTAGTCATTCATTGGAAGTAATACGCTCAAATTCCACTTATGCTGGTCTAGTGGGTTTTGGTAGTGTGTCTTACCATCTTTAAAGGGAGGAAGAAGGTAAAAGTCCTATGTATCTTTTCAACTTCTGGGTCCTTAAGCAAGGGGTAGTCATCCACTGAAAATCATATGTTCCACTTCCACTTAGGGTGGTTTGATAGGGTTTGGCAGAAGACCTCACCACCTTCATAAGGAGGAAAAAAGTGAAGGTGGGTCTTCAAGCAATGAGTAATCATCCATTGAAAGTCATTCACTCCACTTCCACTTATGGTGGTCCGGTGGGGTTTGGCAGTGTGCCGCACCATCGTTATAGGGAGGAAGAAGGTGGAGGACCTATGTATCTACTCAACTTCTGAGCCCTAAAGCATGTCCAAGTTGCTTAAAGGGATGTTCCCACCATAGAATTGACTGGCATATCACTAGCATATGCCATCAAAGTCTGACAGGTGCAGGTCCAACCTGTGGGATATGCATCTACCTCAGGAATGGGCCCCCAAAAGTCATGGCTCAGAAGTAGTACATGTTCTTCTATACTGATAAATCCCATAGAACAGAATGGAGAGTCATGCACAAGCACAACCGACTATCCATTCTGAGCCAACACTTTCGAGGACTTGTTCTCGAGATCAGGGCTGGGACAAGGTATTCTGGTGCCTTAGGCAAATAAGGCACAAGGCGCCCCCCAAATGGAAAATTCAGCCCCCTCGATGCCTCCTTGCGCCCCCTTTTCCACCTGGGAAGAAGTGGCGCCCTAGGCGGTCACCTACCTTCACCTACCCATTGTCCCGGCCCTGCTCGAAATAGGTGCCATATGGATTACTAGGATTAGTGGAGTCCAACCTCTGGGACCCTCATCAATTGAGAGCATGAATGCTCCATTTTGGTGGTGAAGTGTTTTGAGTTTTGCTGTGCCCAACCCTATCCACTCTACCTTGGTGGGCATGATGGGTGAAGGAAATAGGGTGGGCTTGGGAAGGGTGAAGGAACAATTTAGTTTTTCAATGTCTTTTTGGCTGTAGGAGAGGTTTTCAGTAGTAATGAACATAAGAGGAACATTTTCAGTGCTAGCAACTTTTTTAATATTTCACTCAGCCAAGTGAAGGACCGTAGTGGATTGAACCTCATGCAAAATAAACTCAGGCCCACATCATAAAAGAAAATGATGGCATTTGGCGCATTATCCAGGGAGAGTTAATGGAGTACACTGAGCACTAAGGACGGATGTAATTTAACTTTTTAAGGGAAACAGTTCTGCTGTGTGAATTTCCCTCATGAAATATCATCCAAACTTTATAACTGTAATAACTCTCGGGGACTAGGAGCCTGTTCATCTAGCAAGCTGCCAAGAGTGTTATAGGTTGTGGCACGAGTCGTTGTTGATCGCTGCGCCGTTTATCAAATTATTGGAGCAATTATTCAGTTTGGACTCTTTAGTGCTGTAACTCTTCAGCTTGGACTCAATTAAATCAAACATTGTATTTCATCATTGTGCTAACTTCTCAATTTTTGCTAAAACTATTGTTTCTTAGATGTTTTTATAGGAGGTGGAAAAGGCAATAAGTGCTTGCAGGATTCCATGGTTCCACTGTACATTAGATTGAATTCTTTATGTTGGGTTTTTGATGGTCACTGGTCATTGGAGATTGACCCACAGTAAAAAAAAAAGTCAAGGGTGTTAAAAATGGCAGGAACTTTCCAGCCATTTCATCCTCTCTTGCTTATTAGGTTAGCAGGAGTCTCTGTGTTATGCATGTCTTCTGTTGTCTGTGTTTGTTTGGAGTTGTTGTATAGCAACTGGTCAGGATCCTTGTTTGTCAGTGTCACAGCTAGACTCACCGGAGACAGGAGGTGGGTCTATTAGGTCACCGCCAAGAGTTGGCATTACCTATGGCAGGAAGCGGGGTCTAAGGAGTCTCACAGTTTGCACAGGAGCCCACCGCAAGGCAGGTTGGACTAACCCCGATGTAGGTCATTGAGGTGACAGCCGATGTGCAGAGTAGCGAGATAAGGGAAGATGAGGCAGAGGTAAAGTCAGGAAACAGGCAAATGATCAGGGCAGGCTTGTAGCAAGGTCGGGTTCAGGTGTGATTTCAAGGCAGGCGGCAGACAAAGGTAGATTAGGAACGGAGAAAGGATTTGGCAATGGAATGAAAACAGCGCAAACTTACAGGTAACATAACAGCAGACACCAAAAATGTGGCAAATGGCTGCGGGGGATGTGTCCTAAAGTAGGCAGTGGTCAGAGGTGATTGGCAGTGCACTGAGGCGTGGCCCAGTAAATCAAGCAGAGTCACCCGCTATAGGATGGCCATGTACTAGAGGCAGTGCAGAGAGAGCAGAGAGAGCTGGAGAGAGACTGACACCCCGGCAAGGAGCGGGGAGAGCTGAGTACACAGCATGGACAGGATAATGGGTGCAGCCGTGGATCGGCATGTGGCCATCCCGGCTGTGCACCTGGAGCCTGTTAATGTTCTCCTAGCCTTTATCAAGCTCAGTGAGCCTGGCAGTCAGATTGCACAATGTTGTCACACTCTTTTCTAGTCCTGATATGTTAAGTTATAGTTTAGTATCAAGTTCGAGCAAATTTTTGTTTGCATGTAGTTTCTGCTGTGCTCAACCTCAACCTCTGGGTCCAAGAGACACTTTCTGTTCTCGGGTACGTTCACACGTCAGACTTTTCCAATTATAAAAAATCCGAAGTGTTTTCCTCAAGGTGACATCTTGCATTTCTGTAGGGAATTTTTACTTCCAGAGGCGTTACTCACCTCAGATGTTTGAGACGAGTCAACAAAGGGCTAATGTGCATCTTGCCGAAGCAAGCAGGATCCCCTTAAAAGAATGAATATGTTTTTTCTCCACACCAAAATTTGAAATCTGTGGCGTTGAAAATCTGTGCGCTAATGCGCTGTGTGAACTACGACATGGACCAGCCATTCAAATGGTCGTCAGATTACACCAGGACTTTAACGAGGAATCCAAGTTAGAATTTGCATTGAATTCTTCATTAAAATCCATTATGTAACCTTAACTTAGGGCCCATTATAAACTGTGAGTCTAAACTCACTTTGTTGCCTATGCGACAATCTGCGCCCTTTCATTTAAAATAGTGCTCTGAAATAATGATAACGCGCTCTGATTGGTTGCTATGGGCACTATTGGTTGTATAGCTCTGATGACCTAGAGCAATCGATGTATGAACATATGGCTCTAATTGTTAACTCTGAATGTACAAGTTGAGCTCTGATTGTGCTAATGGGCTCTGATTGTTTGCTCTGAGCTCTGATTGGTTGCTATGGGCTCTGATTGGTTGCTATGAGCTCTGATTGGTTGCTATGAGCTCTGATTGGTCGCTATGAGCTCTGATTGGTCGCTATGAGCTCTGATTGGTTGCTATGGGCTCTGATTGTTTGCTCTGAGTTCTGATTGGTGGCTATGGGCTCTGATTTTTTGCTATGGGCTCTGATTGTTTGCTCTGAGTTCTGATTGGTGGCTATGAGCTCTGATTTTTTGCTATGGGCTCTGATTGGTCGCTATGAGCTCTGATTGGTTGCTATGGGCAACAAAGTGAGTTTTAGACCTAGACAGTTTTCAAACATGTGGCCCTTAGGGTCACTCCACACGTCAACGTTTTCAGACGGATTTTCAGACGGTTTTCGGATTTTTACACTGTCGGCGTTCCAAAAAACTTAGAACATGCACAATCTTCCTCCCGGTTTTTGGGCAGAACTTGTGCCTTTCAATGGTTGAGGGGGACGGGGCGAATCTGCAAACCGCGGACAGAACCGTCCCCCAAAACAATGCAAAATACGACAAAATACCGGCCGGATTCTTAAGACAGAATTTGGATGGTATTTTGTCTTTGCCGTGTGGCCGTACCCTTAGGGACATTTTTGAGGGAAAAGTTAGTTTCAGGGATAGATGTTTAGGGAAAGATTCAGGGCCAGTTAGGGTCAGTTATGATCATTATTGTTTCACCTCCGGATTGAACTTACATACGAATCTCTGGCAGTCGTGCTCCTGTCACAGTCCGCCTGCTGTCCATTTGCTGAATCATCTGGCAGTCAATGATACACATTTCGTACAGTTCTTTCTTGTGTATTTTCCTGTTGGGTTTCATTGTGTTTGGAGTCCACCAGGGTTGTTACAAAGGGGTTGTCTAACAGGCAGACACCCTGGGAAGGGTCCCTTTGTAGCCCCCATTCAGACGAATGGTTCGAGTCTATGGGTGTGCTTATTCACAGCTCTTTTTATGGGGCCCCCATTTAGGTGGCCCTGAGAAAAAAAGTCCCTTCTCTGCAAGCACCACATTGCCCAAACAGGACATCTGGATGGGACCATTTTTATAAAGACAAGCCCTTTTGAAGGGAAAAGGTAAAAATGTAGAAATTTTTCTTAAAACCACTAAAGAAATAATCACTATGGGTTTCACAAAAAAAAAGACCAAAAAACTGGCGTTTGGGTGTTTTGGGGACATGTCCCCAAATTTACCCCCCACTAATTTGGAAAAGTGTTCAGGGGTCTTCACGTGTGTTCTCACTCTGACCCTAAGGGGGCCCAATTTGGGCAGTCCTACACATTTTGCATCCCAGCCCTTTATCAATCACTGTTTAAAGTGCCGGGAGCACACCCCCAGTTAACCGCTTTTGGAACAGGGTCCCTTTTCTTTTCCCCCTTTTCCCGGGCCCAGGTGAAAACCACCTTCCCGTTCCCGCTTGCTCTCTGTCTTGGCCGGGTGCATGCCCATGGTCAGGGTTCATGCCTCCTTTTACCTGGCGGGTGAAACCCCCTCCCCCCCCCATTCCTCTCCGCTCTCTGCCCTTGGGCCCGGGAGTGCATGCCCAGGGGCCCACGTTAAAGGGCCCTCCATTCCCCGGGCCCGGGTTGTACCCCCTCCCTCATTCCCTCCGCCCCTCTTCTCGGGCCCGGGAGTGCATCCCAAAAGGTCACGTTTTTCCTCCTTTAAACCTGGCAGGTTTTACTCACCTCCCCCCATTCCTGCTCTGTTTCCCCTGTTTTGGGCCGGGATTTGGAAAAATGCCCATGATTAGGGTTCATCCCTTCCTTCCCCTTTGGGCGGGGTTGTAAAACTCCCCTCTCCCCCATTCCGGGCTCTGTCTCTGTCTCGGGCCCGGGAGTGCATCCCCATGTTTAAAATTTTTCATCCCTCCTTACCTGGGGGGGTTACTCCCCTCCCCTTTTTGTCCCTCTGCTCTCTTGTCTCGGGCCGGGGAGTGCAGGCCCTTTGGGTTTACGATCATGCCCCCCGTTTCCCTGGCAGGTGTACTCCCCTTCCCCCCTTTCCCTTTGCTTTTGCTCTCTGTTCGGGGCGGGATTGCGTCCCCCTTTGGGCACGTTTTTCTGCCCCCGGGTTCCCCGGGGCAGGTTACTCCCCCTTCCCCTCATTCCTGCTCCGCTCTCTGCCCTTTCCCGGGAAAGTGCATCCCCAGGGTTTAAAATTTTTTCATCCCAACCTTTCCCCGGGGCAGGTGTACTCACCTCTCCCCTTTCACTGTTCTGCCCCCTTTTGTCTCTGGACGGAGTGCGTGCCCATGTTGGGTTACAAATGCCCCCTTTACCTGGCAGGTGTACTACCTCCCCCGTTCCTGCTCTGCTCTCGTCTCGGGAAAGGGTTTTCCGTGCCCTTTGGTCCCCGTTCTGCCTCCATTACCTGGAGGTGTACTCCCCCTCCCCCCTTTTCCTGCTCCACTTTTCTGTCTCTAACGCACCCCATGCCCAAATTCCCTAGGGGCCGTTCAAAAACACTCAGGGTATTTTGGGGGTTTTTGGCCCCCCCTTTTTTTTTTTTTTTCCACTGATATGCAATCAACGAACTTTTGGCCCTTTTATTTTAAGCTCACTTCCCCCTGTTTGCCCCCCACCATTTCTGTTGGTGTTTTTTGGGCCAAGTGTTACTGCATTTACCTATTGTTATTTCTGGAGTCTGACTTTTGCTATGGACCTTGACTATTCCTTGCCTGCCATCTGCCCGACTATCCCCGCCACCCCTGCCCTTTTCTGCTTGTTACCGCCACCCAAACTGCCTTTGGCAAACACCTGTACCTCATTCCCAACCCTTGCATCACTGCAACCCGGGCCCCGTCAAGGGGGGGCCACTGGGATTTTCCCCAACAGTGAAAATCCACCCAAAACCCCCAGTGGGGGCTCGGGTTTAAAGGGGCCCAAAATTAGTGATTGTTTTTTTAAAGTTCGTTAAAAAATAATAAAAGGAATTTGGGGCACTCACTGGTAGGACCGCCCACTGGCCCCTAAGATCAGAATGAAGCGGAAATGAAAATTTAATAAAAAATAAAAATTTTTAAAAAAATTTAAAACGTTTCTAAAAAAACAATTAAAAACCCGGGCCCAGCAGCTCCTGTTCTAAAAACTTTCCTGCTGGCAAAAATTGGACAAACTTCAATTTTGTTAAGTATGACTTGCCTTTCCAAAAATCTATGTTTGGGACAGGTTTTGTTTTGCAACAACAATGGTGAGGGGCCAAGAGGAAGTGAAAAATTTTAAAAGGGGATCAGCGCCCACTGTTGCCATTCACCCAAAGTCCCTGGTTTTTTAAAAAACCCCTGAGAAGGGCGAAATGTCCCAACCGGGCCCAAAGGAAAGAGAGAGCAAAGCAGGAACGGGGGAAGGTGGAAGTACACGCATCGGGAAAAAACAAAGGCATAAACCCCGACACGGTATGAACGGGCCCAAAATTGTGTGCCCCAAAAGAAAACTAACATGTTTGATAGGGCCCTTAGGGCAAAATTGTAGGCCACCCCGGACTCCTAAGGCCTAGAATAAAAGCAGAGACTTACTGAAAAATTAATCTTTTTAAAGTTAAAATTTTAATTTTCTAACAAAACTATACACCCAGTTTCTCCTACTTTTAAAAACATAATTGGGCAGCCCTTAACATATTTTTCAATGAAAGGGTTTTGCTTTTTATCCTTTTTTGACCGCCCCTGGACCCCTAAAGCTCAGAATGGCAAAAGAAGAAAATTTGAATAAATATCAATTTTATATTTTAAATTTTTGCAACAAAACATATACCCAGTCTTCTCGGGCTCCTCCTGCCTTTTAACTAAGGGCCAACTTAATGATTATATTTTTTCATGGGGACGGGTTTTTTGCTTTTTTCCTCAAAAGGGACTTTTTAAATTTTTAAATATAAAAGTTTTGCGGGAAAAAGTTATTTTAAATCCCTTGCATTTTTTCATTAGTTGAGAGGGGGGACAATCCAAACAAAATGTTTGATGGGTTAGGCCTGTAGGGAAACCCATGGGGAAAAAGGCCCTGTCAATCATTTGTGTAGGACCGCCCACTGGACCCCTTTAAGCCCAAAAATCAGAAAGGACCTACTTAAAAATAATAAATTTAAATTTTTATAGTTTTTCTAACAAAATAGTTTTTTCACTTCTCCTGATTTATAACTTTTTAAGCCCGGCAGATTTTGTTATATTTTTAAAGTTGAAAGGTTTGCTTTTTATCCCCTTATGACCCCCCCAAAGGGAACCCCAAAAGCCCAAAATTTAAAGCGAAAAATGAAAATAAAAATAAATATAAATTTAAAACGCTTTAACTTTGCAAAAAAAACTATAAATAAAATCTTCTCAGTTTCCTCTTGCTCTATAATATTTTGGGGATTTTTATTTTCCTTTCCCAAACGGGGTTCCCTTTTTAAAAGGGTCCCATTTCGCCAGCTGCTATGACCTCAACCTGTAACAATAAACACTACAAAATGTTTTTGGGCCTTTTTAAACAGCTAAATGGCTGGATTTGGGACCAAACCCCCGTAGTAGGAACTTTGGCCTATATGCTACCGGGGAAAAAATTCCCGGGTTTGCGCAAAATTCCCGAGCAAGCAGCTCACAAAAACCCCAAACCACTAGGAAAAAACAATTACATGATAAAAAAAAATTTGCCCCATTAATTTTGATACCTTTTTTCACAACAGCATGCAAAAAAGGGCCGCAGTTTTAATCCCATGGGGAGATTGCACAATGCAAAAAATCCCAATAAAACAAAAAACCCCTCAATGCCCCCCATGAATGAGGGGGGTGGTTGCTGGAACAAACAATTGCATTTAGAAAAAGGCGAAAACCCAAAATTTTTAAAAACCCCCTTTAAAAATTTTCATTTTTCCCTTGTGGATCCCCCTTTTAAAACCCCGGATAAAATTTAAAAATCTGTAATTATTTGCTCCCCCTCCCTCCTTCCATTTCTTAAAGCGATAAATGAAAAATATGAAAACCCAAATTCCCAGTCTTACGACTTTTTGGGTTAAAAAAACAATAAATTCATTGTCAATGCTCCCGGGACAGCGATAAATTAGTCAGTGTTTTTTTACTTTTCGACACAAAGAAGAAAAAAAAAAAAAAAATCAAGTGAACATAATGACTTTTTTTGTTTTAAAAATTTTGTGAAATTTTGGGGCAAAACACTCGGTAAAGCGAAAAGCCCCCGCAAAAAATAAAACCAGTCTTTTCCTTAAGAATTACCATACAATAGGGTTCAGGGGAAAATTTTCGGGGGGTTTGCATCCGGGGGGCTTTTCTGCCTGTGCAATTACGCTTGTGATTTTTTTGGGGACTGACATTTCAGCCCCGAACTTCCCAGTGCAAGGGAAAATTCAAGAATAAAAGCCCCCTTGGAGGAAGAAAAAAAATAGAAAACCCCCCCCCCCCGCGGGGGAAATTTACATAAGAAAGGAACGGGGTGGGGCGGGAAATGGGGGGCCCTTCTTTTCGTGAAGGTTTAACACCATAAAAAGAGAAAGGTGCTTAAACATAACAGCAAAAGGCATCTTTTAAAAAGCGGGGGCCGAAAACCGAAAGCAGGGGCCCCCCCAGCGAGCTGATGTGGGCCCCCCGGGCCCCCAGGGAAAAGGGAAGAACCCCCCCTTTAAATTTTTAAATTTCCAATGATTCTTAGTATTGCTTTTTCAACCGGGAAAAATTGTGTGGGCAGTTATTACGTCCCTGTCAAATTTTCCTGTATAGGGTTGAAAGGTACAGATTTTTACTGCCCCCTGTCATCCCTAAAAATTGATGTAGGTACAGATAGTACTGCCTCCCTGTCTCTCCCCCTGTAAATGATGTAGGTACAGATAGAAACTCCCCTCCCTGTCCCTCCCTGTAAAATAATGTAGGTACAGTTATTACTGCCTCCCTGTCTTTCCCTGTAAATGCTTTGGGTCCAGATATTTTTAACGGGCCTCCCTGTCTCCCCCCTTAAAATGAGGGTAGGTACAGTTTAGAAATGCCTCCCTTTTCTCTCCTGTAAGTGTGTGGGGACAGATATTCTTCCCCCTGTCCTCCCTGTAAATGATGTAGGTACAGATAGTATTTTCCCCTTCTCCCCCTGTAAATGAGTACCCACAGTTGGGTCTGCCCCCCCCGCCCTCCCCGGGTAAATAATGTAGGTACAGATAGAAAAGGCCTCCCTTTCCCCCCCCTGAAAAATTTATGTGGGGCCGGGATAGTATGCCTTTCCTGTCTTTTCCCCTGAAAAATGATGAAAGGGCACAGATAGTACTGGCCTCCCTGTCTCCCCCTTGTAAATGTTTGGGGTTACAGAAAGTACGGGCCCTCCCGTCTCCTCCTAAAAATTTATGTAGGTACAGTGGGTACTGCCTCCTTGTCTCTTTTTGAAAAATTAAAAATGTAGATAAAAGTTGGGTACTGCCTCCCTGCCCTTCCCCCTGTAAATAAAGTAGAAAAAGATGGGAAACTGCCTCCCTGCTCCCCCTGAAAATATGTAGGTACAGATAGAAACTGCCCCCCTTTTCCCCTCTCCGTAAAGGGATGTGGTACAAAAGGGTACTGCCTTCCCGGTCCTCCCTGGTAAATGATGTATTTTACAATAGTCCCTACCCCCCTTTCTCCCTCCGGGTAAATGATTTTAGGGACAGGTTAGTATGGCCCTTTTGTCTCCCCCCTGAAAATAAAATTTTGGGCACAGAAATTACTGCCCCCCCCTGTCTCCCCCTGTAAATGATGTGGGGTTACAGATAGTATTTTCCCCCTGTTTTTCCCTGTAAAGGGATTTGGGTTTACAGATATTTACCCCCTTTTTTCTCCCCCCGAAAATGATGAAAGGTACGATAGTCCTGCCCCCCCGTCTCTCCTGTAAAGGGATGTAGGTAAAGATAGTATTTTGCCCCCCTTTTCTTTTCCCTTTAAAATAAAGTAGGACAGAAAGTCCTGCCCCCCTGTCTCTCCTGAAAAATAAATGTAGGAACAGATAGAAACGCCCCCCGTTCTCCCTTTAAATAAAAGTAGGTACAAAATAGTATTTTGCCTCCCGTCTCCTCTGAAAAAGATGAAAGTACAGAAAAGTAGTGCCCCCCCTTTCTCCCCCTGTAAAAAATTGTAGGGAAAGATAGTCCCCGCCCCGTCTCTCCTGAAAAATTAAAGTTGGACAGATAGAAATTTTACTCCCCTTTGGTCTCCCCCTTTGAAAAAGATGTAGGGTAAAAGATAGTACTGCCTCCCTTTTAATTTTACCTGTAAATGATTTTGGTACAAAAATTTTATTTCCCTTTCCCCTGTTTTCCCCTTTGAAAAAAAGGATCTAGGTACAGATAGTACTCCCCTCCCTGTCTCTCCCTGAAAAATATGTAGTACAGATAGTACTGGCCTCCGTCTCCCCCCGTAAATGAGTTTTGTTACAGATAGTACTGGCCTCCCGGGTCCCCCCTGTAAATGATTTTGGTTACAGTTAGTATTTCCCCCCCTTTTCCCCCTCCTGTAAACGATGTAGGTACGGTTTGTATTTGCCTCCCTTTTACCCCCTGTTAAATAAATGTGGGTACGAAAAAGTACTGCCCCCCCTGTTCCTCCGTAAATGAGTGGGTTTAACAGGATAGTACTGCCTCCTTGTCTCCCCCTGTAAATGATGTAGATACGGTAGTACTCCCTCCCGTTTTCCGGAAAAATGATGTAAAATTCAGATGGGCTCCCCCTCCTGCCCTCCCCCTTTTAAATAAATTTTTCCCCAAAATATACTGCCTCCCTTGCCCTCCCCCCTGAAAATGATTTTAGGTACAGATATTTACTCCCACCCCTTGTTTTCCGGTAAATTTTGGGGGTGAAAACAGATAGTTCCTGCCTCCCTGTCCCCCCTTTTAAATGGATGGGGTTACAGATATTGCTGCCTTCCGTCTCTCCCGAAAAATGATAAAAGGGTACAGATATTTATTTTGCCTTTCCCTTTTTCTCTCCTTAAAAAATGATTTTGGGGTCCCGATAGTATTTTGCCCTCCCTGCTCTCCTTCAAATGATGAAAGGTACAGATAGTTCTGCCCCCTTTTCCCTCCGGGTAATGATGTGGGAAAGGGGTTTAGTACAATTGCCTCCCTGTCTCTCCTGGAAAATTGATGAATAGGTACAGATAGAAACTGGCCCTTCCTGTCTCCCCCTGAAAAATAAAGTAGGAAAAAAATTTTTTACTGCCCTCCCTGTTCCTCCTTTTAAATGATGTGGGTTTTAAAAGATAGAATGCCTTCCCCTTTTTCTCTCCCGAAAATGATGTAGGTACAGATGAAACTCCCTCCCTGTCTCCCCCCCCGGGAAATTGATGTAGGTACGGGAATAGTTCCCTCCCGTCTCTCCTGTAAATGATGTAGGTACAAGATATTACGCCTCCGTCTCTCCCTGTAAATGATTTTGGTAAAAAAGATAGTATTTCCCTCCCTGCTCTCCCTGAAAATAATTTTTAAGGTAAAGATATCCCGGGGCCCCCCTTTTGCCCCCTTCCCCTGTAAAAAAAATTGTGGGTACAGTTAGTACGGGCCTCCCTTCCTCTCCTGTAAAGGGATGTGGGTGTCACGAAACCCGGATGTAAAAAGGGGATCCACGGGACCCCCCGCAACGATGGTGTAAGCCACCCCAAAAGGGAAAGGGAAATCAAATTTGGTTTTCCCGGTTTTCCCCAGGGGCCCCCGGGCAAAGCCGGGGTTGGGGACTTGCTGGGGGCGGGATTTCAAACCAAAAGGTCGCCCCCCCTGACGTAAATTGCTTGCGGGGGGGCGGGCCGAGGGTAAAGCAGGGTTGCGGGAATCGTTCAGGCAGGTTTAAAAAGTGGGGACAGCAGGGTAAAAAAAGGAAAGGGGGCAAGGGTTTTCGTGGTCTTTGGAAAAAGGCCCCAAGGCCCAGGGCGGGGGCAAAAAGGCGTGGTCAAGGAACGGAAAGCAAAAGGTACGGTACACGGTAAATCAGGAACAAGGTTTGGGAACGCTTTCTCTATAGGCAAAATTTGGCACTAAAGAACCCGGCAAGGGCCCCCAAGGGGGGGGCAGGTTTAAAATAAGGGCAGGGGGCCCCGGGCAATGGGCCAAATTTAAACCGGAAACAGGGCCCCTTTAAATTTCCCCCGCATGCCGGCCGGGGGCGCGCCCAAAGATGTCGGGGAGGGTCGCGCCCGGGACGGGAGACCGCAACAGGACCGGGGGCCCGGGTAAGAAAGGGAGGGGGGGGGCCCGGGCCCGGGTGACGCGCCCCACCCCCAAGGTTCATGGGGGGGGGTGGGCCCGGCTCTTTGCGGGGGGACCGGGGGGGTGCCCCGAACCCGGGACGGGGGTCGCGGGCCCACCCTTGACAGTAGGAAAAGGAAAAGTATTTTGCCTCCCTGTCCCCTCCTGTAAATGATTGGTTTACAGATAGTATTTTCCTCCTTTCTTTCCCCTTTTTTTAGTTTGTGGGTTTACAATAGAAAATTCCCCTCTCTTGGTCTCCCCCTTTTTAAATGAGGGGTAGGTGCAAAAGAAAACCCCCCTCCCTGTCTCTCCTGTAAATGATGTAGGTGCAGATTGGGGTTAGGGGCCTTTCCCTGCCCTCTCCCTGAAAATTTTGGAATTAAAGGGGTTACAGATGGGTAACCCCCTTCTGCCCCTCTCCCTGAAAAATGAGGGAAAGGTACAATTAGTACTGTCTCCCTTTTTCTCCTGAAAATTGATGTAAGGTACGAAAAGTATTTGCCTCCCTGTCTCTCCCTGTAAGGGGATGTAGGTACAGATATTTACTCCCTCCCTGTCTCCCCCTGTAAATGATGTGGGGTACAGATAGAAATGCCTCCCTGTCTCCCCCGGGAAAAATGATTTTAGGGGGAAGAAAAGTACTGCCTACCTTCTCTCCTTTTAAATGATGTAGGTAAAAGATATTGGGGGCCCCCCCAGTCTTTTCCCGGGGTAAATGATGTAGGTACAGTTTAAATGCCTCCCGGTCTCTCCCTGTAAATGTTTGAAAAAGGTACGGGAATGGGGTATTTTCCCCCTCCCTGTCTCTCCTGTAAAGGTTTGTGGGGTACAGTTTAGTCCCTGCCTCCCGTCTCTCACTGTAAATGCCCTAGGTTTACAGTTTAGTACCCCTCCCTGTCTCTCACGGTAAATGATGTAAGGTCCCAATGGGTACTGGCCTCCCTTTCCCCCCCTTTAATATGATGTAGGTACAGATAGTATTTTGCCTCCCTGTCCCCCTTCCCCTGTAAAATGAGTAGGTAAAGATAGTACTGCCCCCCTCTCCCCCCCTGTAAATGATGTAGGTACAGCTAGTACGGGCCTCCCTGTCTCTCCTGTAAATGATGTGGTAAAGATATATTTCCCTCCCTTCCCCTCCCTGTTTTATGTTTTTGGTACAAAATAGTGGGGGCCCCCCTGTCTCCCCCCCTGAATATGATTAGGGTACAGATATTTATTTGCCTCCCGGGTCTCCCCCCGGGAAAAATTGATGTAGGTAAAAAGCTGGGGTAGGGCCCCCCCCTGTATTTTGATGTAGGTACAGATAGTACTCCCTTTCCCTGTCTCTCATGAGACTTTCTGCTTTTTTTCCTTTAAAATTGCCTTCTCTCCCAAAAACCGGGCAGGCAGAAAGAGCCGTTGTGCTTTCCTCTTAAGAGGTTAATGTGGAGGACCTCTACACCCAAAGAAAATTTTTCGAGGTTTTTTGGCTTTTTAATGGGTTCGGGTCACGGGGATAAATTTTCTTTTTTGCAGAAATACTTTTTTAAATTTAAAAAATTTTTTCCCAGTCGGAAATAAAGGAAAACCCTAAGTCACTTAGGCGGCAGAAATCCCCAAAATTCACTGGGAAAATTGCTGAAAAATTCCTTTTACGCCTGCTAAAACATTTAGTTTGAACATAAGTTACTGCAAAAAATAGTCCCAAAAATTTTCGGGGGGGTGCGACGTGCCTCTCCTTATCAAAACCCCAAACAGCTTGAAGCGTAAAAAAAGAAATGCAGCGGGTCGCACTGGCGGGAATTTTTAACCATGCATGGTCTAAAGCTTGGGGGCGGGCATAGACCAGAGGTGGAAAGTTACATTAAAGAAATGATCAAAATCTCTATACCAGGTAATAACCCTTTAAAGGAGGTTTTGCCCAAGAAGTGATTTACCTCACTTAACAGGCTGAAAACTGTCCTCTGAGCTTGAAAAAAAAGGGGCGTTGTGTTTCTGTGTTTAAAAAATATAACACTTACCACCTCTTTGATGTCACGCCACCACCTCCCATGATTTCAGTCTCTGGTGGTGAGCAAACCATTGTTGGTTAACCACCAGTGGATAACTGTATTGTGCACAAGCTCTACAAGTTTTGTTTTCTCCCTCTTATCTGCTCAGGAGAGAAGATAAGATCCAAGAAGGCAGGATTTCACAAAGGGGGTGGAGGAGGGCTGAGCAGGGAGCGTTCTGCATGTTTTCTATGAATAATTACATTACAACCAGCAGTTCTCTATATCAGCAGACACACCAGGGGGGGGGGTTTTGTTTTCCCTCTCCCTTCATGTGCCCTGCCATCAGATAAGAAGTGCAAACAACGCAAGAGTGGCCAAATCAGCTCCTGGTTATAGCTAATGTAAACAGTCAGGAAACTAAAGGCATCTAAGTCAGGCTGCAGCTCTAACAGGCTACACTTTTTTTAATCACATATATTTAGAAAAGTGATTAAATATCCATTTTAGAAGATCCCACGTCAACATTAGATCGTGGCAAAACCCCTTTAAGGCCAGAGCAATTTTTTTGTCGTGCTCATTTTTTCCTCCTTGCATTCCAAGAGCCAGAACTTTATTATTTTTCCATCTACATAGACTTTTGAAGGCTTTTATTTTGCAGACAAGATGCACTTTTTAATAATGTCATTGACTGAACCATAGAACAGACTGGGACACTGCAAAAAATTCTAAGTGGGGAGAAATGTTAGCAAAAAAAAAAAAGTACTTGAGCAAAGTTTGTAGGGCTTTGTTTTTACGACATTCAGTCTACAAATTAAGGGCGACATGTATGAATTCGAATGCGTACTTTTTTTTTCTTGGCGCCGACACTCCAGTTCTAAATAGATATAGAAGAGTGTAGAATACGACAGTATGAAGATTTTTGGCGTATTACATAAAGCTTAATGCGCCAAACTTTGTATGGGCATAGAGTGTAATGCGCCAAACTTGACGCATTAAACTCTATGTAATGCGGCAAAAATCTGTCGTAGACACTCTCAGAATCTCAGAATCCGAGCATTGAAACATTAAGAGGGTGACATGTCTGAATTCGAATGCTTACTTTTTTTTTTACTTGGTGCCGACACCAGAGTTCTAAATAGATATAGAAGAGTGTAGAATACGACAGATTTTTGGCGCATTACATAGAGCTTAGTGCGCCAAGTTTGGCGCATTACACTCTATGCTCATACAAAGTTTGGCGCATTAAGCTCTATGTAATGCGCCAAAAATCTGTCGAAATTCAAACACTCACCTATATCTTTTTAAAAAATCTGGTGCGGCGCCAAGAAAAAAAAAAAAGTACACATTGGGGAATTCATACTTTTCGCCCTAAAGATGGTTTTTCCTGTATTCTTCAGGATAATCCCAATTCAGGTGTTTACCAAAAAATGTAGGGTTTTTGTTTTTTTTTTTATAGAAACTTTAAAAAAAATTCCAACATTTTCCTTTTTAAAATGTTTTTTTTTTTTTTTTTTTGGGGGGTTTTTTCCAGCCCCAAAACATTTCGCGAAAAATTAATTTTTTGTATTTCCCACCTATGCACCTGATTGAGAGTGGCCTTTTGGGGGTTGAACCCCCTACTTTCAAAGGTTTCCAAAATTTTAAGAGGTTGCAAATTTTTTTTGGATCCTTTTTTTCCCAAAAAATTTTTTCCCAAAAACCCGAAATTTTGCCTTTTGGAAAATTTTTTTTTTTTACATTTGTTGGGCCATATGGAAAAATTTGATGTTTTTGCCCCGCCCCCCCCCCCCCCATCACCTCATCTCCCTGCGCCCAAAATCACATGGGTCCGAGCATTGCCTGACAGAAAAAAGTCTAATGCAAGTTCCACAGCGTTTTTTTTTGCTCCTATTTATTACCTTTTTATAGGCGGGAAAAAAACCACTTTTTCTGAACTTTAAAATGAAGAGTGATGTACAAGTAAATTGGCCCCTAGGGGTTAAATCCCCCAAAGGGGGGACTTGTCCCAAAGTATAAAAATTTTTTTAAAATTTTAAAAAAAAATTTAAACTTTTTTTAAAAAAAATAAAAAAATTTCCAAAAACCCCCTTTTTACAAGTAAAGATAAAAAAAAAAAAATAATTGCCCCAAACTATTTAAAACAAACATAATTTATCCTGTATGCTGCCCCCCATAGAATAAAGAAAACCTCAATGAAAAAAATTGGTTTTTTTTCTCGGTCACCTTCCAAAAAATTAAAAAAAAAAGTCTTTAAAAGGGGGTTTTTGGGCCATGAAGTAAAATTGACTGGGAAGCTTACAAATTGAAAAAACAAACATTTTTACCTTTCATTTTTAAATTAAAAAATTATGGACCCTTTTTTTCTTAGTGTCCTTTAGAAGGGCCATTGTTTTCAGCTCGTCCCCCAAGGGTTTCGACCAGGCTGGGAGCTCCTCAGTCCTGCTGCACAGGGTCAGACACACCTCTCCTCTTCCCCCCGGGGGCCCCCCCGGGGACTGAGTGTTCAAACCCCCGGTGCTGTTCCCCTTTACCCTGCCCTGACTTCTTAGTTTAATTTTGGGCAAAAAAATGCAAATAAAAAAAATTTAAAAAATAAAAATCAATCCAGGGCCCGTGCATTGATTTTTAAAAAGAAAAAAAACACAGGGTTTTGGGTTTTTGGGAGGGGGTCTTGAACCTCGGGGCCCTTGTGGGCCCGGGGGCAAAAACTTTACCTCTCAGCTACTCACAATGCTTTACATAAACAGACCTTTCTTTTACTAAAAGAGAGGAAAAGGGTGGTGATGTCATCCGCTTGGGCACATGAAAGTGCAATTCAAGCAAATCAAAACAAGCCCCCTTTTGAGCCCCCAGAGCTGAAGAGCTGGGTGGGAGGAGGTAGGAAATGAGGGTCGTGGGAAAACCCCTTTAAGTATCTTAAAATGTTACCAATCAAAAAATCACTGCAGCGGGGGGGGGGAGGGGGACGACAACTTTTCCCTTTGGGGCCAATTAAAAAGGAAAAAAAAAAAAGTTATTGGCAGTAGGAAATGCCGTTTAAGCGACCCTTAAAACCACAGAAATTTTTTTGTTTTAAAAATCCCTAAATCAGAATGAAAAAATCACCGATTAAAATTTTCCCCCATAAGGAAAATTTTTGGGGGGGTTTAAAATAAAAAGTATATGGTACGGTCAAAGAGACAAACCCCAAAAAAGCAACCCTCAAAAGTCTATTAATGGAAAATTTAAAAAGGGTTTTGGTTTTTTTTGGGAAACGGGGAGGAAAAAAATAATAGCAAAATGCTCCATCAGCATTAAAAACCCCTCAGCACTGAAATCCCGCACCCGGAGGGAAGGCCCCGAGGATCTGAGGTCGGGGAAGTGTCCGGGGGCGGGGAAGATCTGCAAAATGATTTAAGTTTGGGTTTGGGCCCCTCGCTCCAAAACTGGGGGGGGCAGAAGGGGCCGGGCCGCAAAGTGTTTTTGGGGAAAATTTAAGCCTCAGAGCTCGGCGGGGGGTGCGGGAGGATTGTGCGCGCCTCCCGCTCGGGCACCAGGTTTCACCCCCTGGTCAAAAAGGAGAAAGGGGCCCCAAACCTGGGCCCAAAAGACCTTGGGTTTTTGGCTCCCGGGGATCGCTCCGCAACCGAGGGCCGAGATTTTCAGCGGTGTTCTACTTTTTGTCCCGGGTGGTTGGGGGAAGATGAGACCTGGAATAGAGGAGCGCGGAGGAGACCTGTTTCACGGGGCATCTTTTGATGGGGGGGAAAAGGAAAAACCCAAACCTGTACTGCAAGTGGGCCTCCGCCCGAGCCTAGGGGGGCAAACCCGTTTTCCCAAAAATCAGAGGCCCTCTCAGGGCATTGGGGGGTAAAGGCCAACCCGGGTACAAAGGGGTCCATGAACCCCCACGCCCAAACCTGGGCGGCAAACAGTTCCCCCCACATCAGAGCACTGCAGGAATTGGGCTTTCAGCCAAAACCCGGCTAAAGGAGTCCATTTACCCCCAGGCCCAAAAATTTTGGGCGGGAAACAGTTTTCCACACATCAAGGGCTTTTTGCAGGGAAAATTTGGGGTACAGCCAACGTGCCCCGGGTAAAAAAGCCACCCGAAACCCCCCCGCCCAAACCCAGGGCGGGCAAACAGTGTCCCCACAT
This sequence comes from Phyllomedusa bahiana, assembly GCA_025379985.1. Lineage (NCBI taxonomy): Eukaryota > Metazoa > Chordata > Amphibia > Anura > Hylidae > Phyllomedusa > Phyllomedusa bahiana. Next base: position 77,574 of record JAODAL010010713.1, on the reverse strand, counting down.
CCCGAGGCCTTTTGCAACATTGGGCTACAGCCTGGGCGTCCGGGCCCAAAGGGGTCCACTACCCCACAGCCCCAAAAATAAGGGGGGCAAACAGTGGGCCACACCTCAAGGGGGATTGCAGGGCATTGGGGGTAACCCCCCAAAATTCCCGGGTCCCGGAGCCCCCTGACCCCACAGGCCCAGCCTTTTGGGCGGGGAAACAGTGCCCCCAAAATCGAGACGTCTGCAGGGCATTTTGGGGTACGCCAGGGTTTTCCGGCTAAGGAGTTTCCCAAGACCCCCCAGCCCGGGGCCCAGGGGGAGCAAAAAAGCGTCCACACAAACCATCAGAGGTTTCTGCAGGAAAATTGGGTTCAGCCAGAAGTCCGGCAGGGTTTCCCCTGGAAACCCACAGCCCAAGTCTAGGGGGCAAACAGGTCCCCCACATCGAGGCATTTGGGAAAGGGCATTGGCTACAAAAACCAGACGTCCCACAGGAGTCCCCGACCTCCCCACCCAGCCTAGGGTGGGAAACAATGTCCACACATAAAAGGGGGTCTGCCCCGGGCATTGGGCTACAGCCCCCGACGCCCACAGGAGCCCCCTGACCTCCACAGCCCGGGTAGGGGGCAAACAGTGTCCCCCACACAGAGGGTCTGGAGGGGGGATTGGGCTTTCAGCCAGACGCCCCGGCTACAGGGGCCCCCCTGACCCCAAGCCCGAGCCCCAGGGCCCCCCCCGGCCCCCCCCAAAACATTGGGGCCACACATCAGAGGCGTCTGCAGGACATTGGGCTACCCAGACGTCCGGGAAAAAGGGGTCCACTGACCTTACAGCCCCGGAGGGGGAAAAAGGAAAAAAGGCCCCCAAACAGGGGGCCCACAAAACCCCAAAACCATTCCCCCCCGGGGGGCCGTTTTCCCCCCAGAGACTTGGCGGGGTACGCCAGACCCCCCCTAAAAAAGGAACCCCCTGACCCACAGCCCGGGCCCAGGGCGGCAAACTTGCCCCCACATCAAGGGGGTCTGCGGACATTGGGCTACAAAACCCGAAGCCCGGCTACAGGGTCCCCTGACCTACAGCCCAAACCTAGGGCGGGAAAAAAGTGGTTTTCCAAAAAACATCAGAGGGGTCTGCAGGAAAATTGGGCCCACAGGGCCCGACCCCCTACAGGTCCCAAATTTACCTCACAGCCCCGAGGGCCCAGGGGGCAAACAGTTAAACCCTCAGAGGCGTCTGAACATTGGGGGAAAGCCAGACGTCCGGGTTTCAGGGAGTTTCCCCTGACTCCCCCAGCCCGAGCCAGGGCGGGAAACAGTGTCCCACAACCCTCAGAGGGTCCCGGGAGGACATTGGGCTACAGCCAGGGCGTCCGGCTTTAAAGGGGTTTCCCCTGACCCCAAAACCCCCCATCCAAAACCCCCCCATATGTATGCCCGGGAAACCCCCGCCGAGATGTATTAAGAGGCAAGGGAAAAAAAAAATCAGTACAATAACCTGCGTATCCCGGGTTTTTAGTGGTTGGGGGGAAGGTTTCGGGGGGCCCCGGTGGGTGAGGGGAATCCCTTGGGACGCGTTTTCCTTTACCCGGGGTAACAGCAGGGTTTCAGCGCGGCGCAGGGGTTTTAGAATTGTAACCGGGGCCCCCCTGGGGGCGATTTTTGTTGCAAACGAATTTTCTTCGGAAAAAAAAAATTAAAACCCTTTTGCAAAAAAATGGCCGGGGGGGCTGCTGGGGGACGCCGCGCAGGTCACTCGGGCTGGGAGATTGGGTTTTCTAAAATCTCAAACTACATTGTCAGACGTTGTCCGGGGTCAGGGGAGTAAATTTACTTGTAATTTGCGAAGACAAACAAAACAAACTAAAAATGCTTTCCTCAAGGGTTTTTTAAATTAAAAAGATTTTAAATCATTTTTAAAAGGGGCCCCCTTTGACCAGCGGGGGTTTCATGCCCGGGCCCAAAGCGTAAAGACTGTCTGTAACTTTAAGAATCTTAAGAGAGTGAGACGGGACAGAGGATGATCCAGAAATGATGCTCCAGGGGGCGGGGAAACCATTTTGGGGAATGTTTTTTTTTTTTTTTTAAAAGGGGGGTTTCCCCTTAGCACAAATTTACTACATTTTGTTTGCTTTTTCAATCAAACTTTGACCTCTGGGATCCATACCTGTCTTAGGAACAGGCCTCCGGAAGAAATCCCATACAGATCGGAAAAATCGGTTTTTCGGATGCCATCACCAAAATTCTGTTTAAATGGGAATAGAATACACCAGTTACATGTACTTCCACCTCTGGGACCTCCAGCTATCTCTGTAACGATCGGAGAACTGGTCACACATGCGCACGACCCTTTTATTTTTGTTTCTGTGGGGAAAAAAAACATACCACTAACCTGTACTCAAACCTCTGGGACCTATGTCCATCTCAGGGGCCCCCCAAAAGTCTCTGTACAGATTTGGAAAACGGGCGGGGCATGCGCATAAATCTAAAATTCATTCTTGTACTCCCAACCCCTTGGGGCCTGCACCTATTTTTTTGGGTACCCAAAAGTCCTGTACAATCGGAGAAAAAAGGGGCGCATTCGCACGACCCTCTTTTCCCTTTTGGGGGGAATAGAATTTTACCACTAACCTGTACTCCCACCTCTGGGACCTGCTGCCCCTCTCTTAGAAACGGGCCTAGAAAAAACTCTGTATAGAATTTAAGGGGAAACCCGGGGGCCCCAAAAGCGCATGAAATTTTACATTTTTTGTGCCCTGGGAAAAAGATCACACTACTCACTCGTACTCCCATTTCTGGGACCTGCATCTATCTTCTGGGCACCCAAAAACCCATTACAATTGGGATGCCCCGACTTCAAATTTTTTTCTATGGGAATGGAAAAATTTAAAACTAATGTACTCCCACCTCTGGGAACTGCTGCACTTTTCTCACCAAGGCCCCAAAACCCCTCATACAAAATTTAAGGGAAACGGTCGCGCATGCGCATGACTCTACATTCTGGTTTTTATTGGGGAAAAAATAAAAACATTATTCCCCTTTAACTTTCCAAATTTTGGGAACCCGGAAAATTTTCCTTTTTTGGGGACCAAAAGGGTTTTCTTGGGAAAGACGAAGAATGGGTTGGCGCATGCCAAAGACTCTACATTTGTTCTATAAAGGGAAAAAAACACATATTTCACTTGTACTCCACCCCCCTTGGGACCTTTCCCCCTATCCTTTCACCTATCCCTTTTGGGGCACCCAAAAGTTCTGTTGGGAGGGTGGAAAAAATGGGCGCCATGCGCATTTTCCCTTTTTTCAAAATTTTTGTTTTTATGGGAATAGAAAAATACCCTCACCTGTACCCCCATCTCCGGGATCCGCACCTATTTTTAGGAACAGGGCCCCCCCAAAAAAACTCTATACCAAAACGGAAAATTTGGGGCAAAGCTTTTTGGGACAACTCGGGAATACCCCCCCGCTCACCTGTTTCCTCCACCTCTGGGGGCCCCATCTATTTGGGAAAACCAGCCCCCAAAGTCTCCTTACAAACTGAGATCCCCAAAAGCTCACCCCTAGCCTCATGACAAAACCATTCCCCTATCCTAACCAACCAACCCCAAAAAAAACTTTGGGGGGGTTTAAACTCCCCCCACCCAAAGTCATTGGCCCCGGGCCCCCCAACCCCCGTTTGCCGCTGTGCGTGAGAATTGTGCAAAAAAGTGCCGCTCCATTTACACACTTTGTCCTTTTTACATCTCCAAAATTTGAAACCTAATTGTGTTATGCTTAAATTGGCCCTTAAAGGGGGTGGCTCAAAAGGGTTTTGATTTACAGACCCAAAAAAAGCGGCTTAAGATTATGCATTCTGCCCTTTTCCCTCCAGTGGGGGGTTCTATGCATGTTTAAACATTCTGCTCTGTATTCACAGCTCTTCTAATTGCATGAAGGGGAACATGAGATGTAATTTTAGTGCAGAGAGCTTCAGAGCTCACGTGTAAAAGGTAGAGAGTTTAATCAATTTGTGTTATATGTAAATTAAAAAACCCCAATTTTTCTCCTTATAAGGCATTTCAGTGAGCGGAACCCTTTTTTGGGGGTTTGGAAAATGAAGAAGCTAAGAGGGCTAGGATGGCCCACTTGTTATCTTTTTCCCCTAAAAGATGTGCCCTCCACTTTTGTCTCCCTTCCCTGAAGTTTCTTTTCACTGGAAAATCACTGAATTTTTGGCTATGCAACCCCAGAACTTTTTCCCAGAGACAAGGGGCCCAAATAAAGTGTTTAACAGTTTCCAAAATATGGGACAAAAATCCTTTCCTTCTCCTTATGCCCCCTGCGTTTACTTGATTGAGTTTATACAAATATGTGTTAATGCTTTGCTTTGTCAGAATTTCTTGGACATGAATGAAATTGACCCCCGAAAACCCGGTCTGACTCAATTTTTAAACGGGCCGATTTCATGTTCCCCCAATCGTGATTGGAATACCGGGGCAAAAGGTTTGTGAAAAAAAAAAAAAAAAATGTTGGAAAAACGGACCCCCAACAACGTAAACAATCAAAGTAATTTTTCTCCTTTTTGTTAAAAAACACATTCTGTCCCCAGCTGCCGGCTTTTGTACCGACCTGTGGGACGTCTCTCGGTTCTCAGATAAGAAAAAGAGCAGAAAAAAAAGGGGAGAAAAGGACATAGCCAAAAAACCTGTGGCATTTTCAGCAGATAAATCTCTTTACTCCCCAACAAAGCAATATAAACAAAGAAAAGTTTTTTGAAAAAAAGTCTTTTTTTTTTGGCCTACATGTTGAAAGTGATCTTTGTAGTGAGAAAACCCCATTAACAGATGTTTTGATGATTCCGGGGTTTTCAAAAAAAAATTTGGGAAAAAACGATTTTTTTTGGGCGACATGTTTTTTTTTGGGGGTTTTTGACGCCAATTTTTATCCCACAAACAAGGGCCTAGAATGGGGCCTGATTTATAAACCCTGTTCTACTGGGGGTTTCATAAATTGGCCCCTTTCTAGCAAACAAGGAAACTTTGGCTGGGTTTAAAACCACTTTGCCCAGGGGCTCTACTTTTTCCAGCAGTAATGCCCCTTAAAATTTGCCTTTACGGGAAGTTTGGGTTTTTTAAGGGGCCCCCAAACCCTCCCCCACCCCCCCCCAAAAATCGGGTTTGAAAATTTCAAATTTGCATCGGGGCTCTGTAATGCATTGTTTAATTGGTTTTAGGGGGAAATTTTTCACAATATGTAAACGGGGCTGCCTGGTTATCAGGCTGAAAAGACCCCCAAAACTTCTGCCGCAGCCTTTTTCATACATACGCCCTCGCTCTGCACTATGCAAAATTTCATGTACCCACTTTTTTTTCCGGGGCCCTTTCTTTTGGGTCTATACCCTTTATTTTAAGTTTTTTAAAATCAAAAAATTACCTAAAAAATTTAAAAAATAAAAAATTTTTTTTTTGGGCTTTAATACACCCTTTTTTTTTTTGGGGGGGTTTTTAGCGGGCCGCCTGACTTTTGAGTACAAAAAATCCACTTTACGGGCCCCGGGCCTCAGAAATTTTTGGTCCCCGCCCGTTTTGTGTAAACCCCATCATTCTTTTTTTAAAAAAAAAAGATTTTAAAATGACTGCTCAAATTGTGGATAAAATAATAAATACCCCCGCCACCGGCATTTAAAAAAAGCCCCCGGGAAAAAACCCTCAATAAATCAATAAAAAAAATTACTTTAAAAAAGCGAAAATAAATTGGTTGTTTCAAAAAAAGCAAATGAAAAGGGACGTAAAGCTTTGGGGGGGCAGCGACGCGTTCCCTTGGCGGTTATGAGTTGTGTGAAAACCCCCGGGGGACTGCTTTGGGCACAATACGTTGGTCTGGGAGGGAGATCTCCAATTCTGCCCCTTTTTTTCCAAAATGTGGGGAAGCACCCACTTCCGGCCCACAGCGCCCTCCCCCTTTGGGCATCTAAATAAATTTCTCCGTCTTTTACAAAAGGGTAAATTGACAAAACGGATTTCCTCCCACAATTTCTCCAAAGCTGATTTAAATTTTCCTCCCGGTTTTTACAGCGTTAATAAAAATATGTTGCAGCAAATCACGGCACGATGGATCCTTCTGCTGACGTCTGCAACCGGAAACTGCTACAATTCCCGCACGGAATCTCGATACATTCGCTTCTTTGTTGCGAAGGGGACGGAAGTTCTAGTGTAAATTCACACGACGTCTTTCAGATCCGTTTTTGGATCCGCTTTTCGGACGCCAAACGGATCCAAAAAACGTATCTAACAATGTGCAGTGTGATTTACATTGGTTTCAATGTAACACACACATCTCCGTTCAGACAAGTGATCACCGATATGTGTTTACTTGCGCCTTTTCGATGCGTTTTTCGGATCCGTTTAAAGAATTGTCCTGTCAATTCTACTTGCGTTTTATGCAAGTGAAATCCCCATAGGAAACAACGGAGTGCGCTTTATAATGGGGTGTGCAGTATAATACTAAAACCACTCAGCACTCTATAATAAACTAATAAACTCTATAATAAACTATTTATCTAAAACAATAATAAATGTATTAGTTAAAACTTCTATAATTTAGACACCCATTGTATACTAAAAAAACTGCTTTTATATAATTCAATACTTATAAAAAGCAATTTATAAGATTAAACACATGTAAAATGCTGGAACCGCCCTCTATTGGGCTTCATCTGAAACACATGTAAAATGCTTGCAGTTATAGCGCCCTCTATTAGGCTTTGTAGGAAACACATGTAAAATGCTGGAACCGCCCTCTATTGGGCTTCATCTGAAACACATGTAAAATGCTTGCAGTTATAGCGCCCTCTAGTAGGCTTTGTAGGAAACACATGTAAAATGCTGGAAACGCCCTCTATTGGGCTTCATCTGAAATACAAGTAAAATGCTTTCAGTTATAGCGGCCTCTATTAGGCTTTGTAGGAAACATCTAAAATGCTGGAACCGCCCTCTATTGGGCTTCATCTGAAACACATGTAAAATACTTGCAGTTATAGCGCCCTCTATTAGACATTGTAGGAAACACATGTAAAATGCTGGAAACGCCCTCTATTGGGCTTCATCTGAAACACATGTAAAATGCTTGCAGTTATAGCGCCCTCTATTAGACATTGTAGGAAACACATGTAAAATGCTGGAAACGCCCTCTATTGGGCTTAATCTGAAACGCATGTAAAATGCTTGCAGTTATAGCGCCCTCTATTAGGCTTCGTAGAAAACATGTAAAATGCTGGAAATGCCCTCTCTTGGGCTTCATCTGAAACACATGTAAAATGCTTGCAGTTATAGCACCCTCTAATAGGCATCCTCTTACACTACAACTTAACCACTTTCCACTCTAAGTGAAAATGTAGGTCATTAGGATACTTCTAGATCAAATGTGACCTTCTAGATCAAATGTGACCTCTAGGGGCCGATTTAGTATATTACATACGTACACATGTAAGGATAAAGTATATTACACTAAAGATTCTACCTTTTCAAACTACAACCTGTGTATATATATTGAAAAACGTATCCGAAAAACGCACCAGAAAACGCATGCAAGAGTCTGTGGAGTCGGCAAGCCGAAGCCCCGACTCCGACTCCTCAATTTCCCAAACCTCCGACTCCGACTCCCGACTCCTGATTCCGACTCCTGACTCCCTCATACACGGCGCATGTTTAAGTGATAACTTTACTGTAGTAAAATGGTAACATCCGGCTGTTTATCACCTTATGATACAATAATCAAGCTATTTGGGTAGAACAGACACTGAGAAGCAAAATGGTAACAATGTTTTGATCTTTTGAACACTTGTGGGTAGAGTTAGGCCTCGTTCACACGGCTTATTTTCCGCGGATTGGCGCCGTACTGCGCGCCGGATTTGCGCTGCAGTACGGCGCCAATCCGTCGGAGTCATTACGGTAATCCATTGCTCTCATAGAGAACAGTGGATTCCGTCGCTCCTCCCTGCTCGGCGAATCCGCCGCGGTGGGAGAAAGTGACATGCACATTATTTACGGCGCGTACGCGCCGTAGATAATGCAATGTCTATGGGGCCGGGGAGCGGCGCCCCCGCCGCGCTCCGGCCCCGCCCCCGTCCCTTATTCACGGCGGATTTGTGAGCGCACAAATCCGTCGGGAATAAGCCGTGTGAACACGGACTTAAAGAAAAAGCTGTATTTGTATCCAAATCCATTCTGCACCAACTTTGGGAATGTGTAGAAGAGACCTGGGATCAGATTTTGATCAAGACATGCTTGAATCTGATCCAGAGCCCAGATGGATTCAGGCAGTATTGAAAACCAAAAGGTGGATTTCCCAAATACTAACAAAATAATAAAAATTAACATTTTGATTTTTAGGAGCAAAACAGTAACAATGCAGTTACAGGAAAGAATCTGCAGAACTAAGCAGATGCTAAATACTTTCAAGTCAAATTTATGTATAAGATAGGTAAGATGACTGTATATAAAATGACAGTAGCCTCATGTACAAAGCTGTAGTGGATGGAGAGATATGGAACCTGAAAGTCACAAGTTCAAACCATTGTTACCATTTTGCTTGTCAGTGTAAAATATATTTATTGGATATGACTTTAGAACACAAAAAAATTGTAAGTATGCAGAACACTGCAGGAACATTTGTGGAGTCTCTGAATTTGTTCTGAGAAATAGCATTGCCTACACCAGATCCTGCATACATGACCTCACACCTGATCTCATCATTTCCAGGCTACAGAACGGCCTCTCTACACTAACTTGGGGGCAAAGCGGTGACCAAAGGGGCAACATCTCTAACAATGTCAGGGTATAAAGGAATTGCCTCAGCCACAGTCAGGTCTGATGAATGGTTGATCGTCTACTTCTTAGAAAGCAGATGAAAAATTTTACTGAAATCTGTTTGCCCTGGGAGCAGAATCTTTTCCCCTGGGGCAGCGCTTTGCCTGCTCCATGTCATCAATTACACTCCTCATGTGATGAGGCTGAAGATATGGGAGCAGTCGCACTGGCCGGACCCAATTCCTCTTGCTCTTTGCACGGCATCGAACTAACTGGACCAACTTATTATATATTTTGGGAGTCGGTCCATTTTATGACGACTCCGACTGCAAAATAGGCACGGACTCCGACTCCACGACTCCGACTCCACAGCCCTGTGCAAGACGCATCCAAAAAAGCACCAGCTGCTGCGTTTTTGGATAAGTTTTTTGGGATGCAGCTTTCAATACGTTTTTCTTCTAGTGAAAAATGGATAAAAAAACAGATCAAAAACGTCGTGTGAACATACCCTTTAAGAATTGTCATGTCAATTCTACTTGCGTTTTAAGCAAGTGAAATCCCCATAGGAAACAATGAAGTGCGCTTTTGGAGCCCGAAAAACGGATCCAAAAGCGCAACATACTTTTGGGAACGTGTTGGGTACGTTTTGGATGCGCTTTTCATACGAAAAGCGCATCTGAAAAATGCATTGGATTAGAATTTGAATATCTGTGTTTTGGGTTAGATTTTGTATCAATTTAATGGGAGGGCTTAATTTTTCTGATGCAATATGCACCCCAAGTACCAATAATAATAATAACAATTACAATAATAGTAATAATAATAACAATAATAATAATAAATATAATAAATTAATTAGAATTATTAATTATTTTTATTATTATTATTATTATATATAATTGATTGTTTTATTAAATATTATAATTAAATATTATAATTATTATGAACTAATGATTATTGATTATTACTTAATTAATATTTTATACTTAATAATAATTACTAATTTAATTTTTTTTTTAATGAGGTGGGTTTAGGAAGCTATAGGTTAATTTAAAAAAAAATTGTGGTGATAGGTTTATTTCAATCATATTATTCGAAAAAGGTGTGTAGTTTATGACTGACACAAGGTCAGAAGGGTGTATTTGGTCACGGATAGGTTAAAGGGGTTTTGCGACGATGTAATGTTGACGTGGGATCCTCCAAAATGGGTATTTAATCCCTTTTCTAAATATATGTGTTTACAAAAAGTGAAGCCTCTGAGAGCTACAGCATTAATTACATGCCCTTAGTTTCCTGACAGTTTACATTAGACATGACCAGGAGCTGATCTGGCCGTGCTTGCATTGTTTGCACTTCTGATCTGATGGCAGGGAACATGAACGAGCTTTGTAGGGACTGGGGAAATAAGTCTCTGTCTCTTGTATAGAGAATCCACTGGTTGTAATGTAATTATCAGAGTAAAAATGCAGACGCTCCCTTGGCTCACTGCTCAGCCCTTTTTCCTCCCCAAGTCCAGCAGTTTGTGAAGGAATGAAAGAAACCTGCCTGCCTGGAGCTAATCTTCGCTCCTGAGCAGATAAGTGGGAGAAAACGAAACCTATTAACTTGTGCACAATAGTTATTCTCTGTAATTTAGCTCAAATAGAGAGACTGAGCCTCGGGAACGTGCATGGGAGATGGAGCGATGACATCACAGAGGAGGAACTTGTTTTTTAAATACAGAAACACAATGCCCCTCTTTTCAAGGCTCAAGTTCAGCCTGTTAGCTGAGGAAACCCCTTTAAATTAAGAGAGTTTCATTGATTTGGAAGAAAACGCATTGAAAAATGGATCCGAAAAACGCATCCAAAAACGCATGCAAAACATATCCAATAATGTATCTGCAGCTGAGTTTTTGGATACGTTTTTTGGATGCAGTTTTCAATGCATTTTTCTTCTGGTGAAAAACGGATCCAAACACGAATCCAACACGTCGTGTGAACATACCCCTAGAGGTTTTCCAGGAACATAGGGATCAAAAAACCTCATAATAAAGAAGGGGCTCGACCCTCAGACACTTACTTCTGCCCACTCGCTTTAAGGTTCGTCTAAAACATGTATCCAAAGAGTCACCACAAACAAAGATGATTCCGAGGCAAAAAGAGATGAAGATTCCGGTCAATGTTCTGTTCTGGAACATCTGTTATGGAAATTAGGTTATTTTATATTGTTTTTTCTATGGATTAACTTGGTGATTTAAGTGTGAGGAACCGGTCAGGGGCACAGAGAGACACAGATAGAGTGAGGCCCTGACGCTGTTCCCAACCCAGAGTCCCTGCCTTTTGGGGGTGCCCAACTCCTTAAAGGGGTTTTGCCACGAAGTAAAATTGACGTGGGAAGCTTGCAAACTAAATAATAAACATTTTCACCATTCATTATTATTACAATTTTTGGACCGTTTTGGTTTTAGCTGCTCCTTTAGTGATCCATTGTTTACAGCTCATCTCCAGGGGATACGACCAGGGCTGAGAGCTCCTCAGTCCTGGTCGCACATGCTCAGACATCACCTCCCCTCTCATGCAGCTACTGAGTGTTCAAACCCCAGGTGCCGTCATTCTACTCCTGTCCCCTGTATTTCCTAGTACTTAGTCAAACAGTGCAAATAAATAAAAAAGAAACCTCAATCAGGTCTGTGCACTAATAAAGAGAAAAAAAACGACAGGTTTAGTTCCTGCAGGGATTTGAACCTAGGACCCTTGTGCCTGGAGGCAAAAACTTTACCTCTCAGCTACTCACAGCTTTATACATAAACAGATCTTTCTTCGACTACAGAGAGGAAAGGTCTGGTGATGTCATCCTGCTGGGTCACATGATCTGCAATTCAAACAAATCACTCACGCCCCCTTTCTGAGCACACAGAGCTGGAGAGCTGGATACAGGAGGTATGAAATGAGATCGTGGCAAAACCCCTTTAACAGGTCGGCCCCAACCGAAGACGGCGAGATACACTAAGTAGGTGAATACACCACAACCAATACAAACACAGTAAAGGAAGGTCAAACTAGCCAGGTCCGCAACAGTCGGAAGAAGCAGCACAGAATCACTAGGCAGAGGAAACGTCGGAGAGAATAGCCAAGATCAGGAAACAGGTAAAGCAAGAAGAGTTACAGGCTAGCTTACAGCCACAACAGGTAACCAGCATAGCAGGCAATGAGTAATGGCACAGGAACCCCTTTATAACAGACCAGAGAACAAGGAACAGAGGTGATAGGTGGAAGCAACAGAAGACCGGGTTGGAATACAAGGCTGTCAATCAGAGACTTGCAAGGGAATAGGTTAACTAGCTGAGTGCTGGAGGACACTGACTACGGGCGTTGGCCAGGAATCAATTAACAGGGCAGAGTTGCACGGAGCATAGTACGACAGTGTTCACACTGATGAAAGCTATAACAAAACTACGGCCTAAACCGCAGTTTTTGTGGCAACCGCTGTGGCCGGCGACCAGAGCTCAAAGCTGGGGGTCTGTCAGGCACAATCATGACATTAAGGGGAACATGTATGAAAACTGTCTAGGTTAAAAATTCACTTTTTTGCCCATATCAACCATTCAGAGCTCATAGCAACCAATCAGAGCTCATGGCAACCAATCAGAGCCCTTAGTAACCAATCAGAGAGGCCCTCTCATTTTTCCAGAGCACTATATGAAATGAAAGGGGCGCTCTGATTGGTTTCTATGTGCAAAAAAGTGAATTTTAGACCCAAACAGTTGTCATACAAGTGGCCGTAAGTTTGCAATTTCTAATGAGACAAAATGGCTGAAACTTCCACCTTGTTCTACTTCTTCCATCTTTTTGTCTGGCTATTCTGGCTATTCAGCTCTTCTGACCTGATGTGCTAACTTGATACTGTTATATCTTAAGTAGTATAAGGTTACTTGTTACTTCCCTATTTTGTACTCACTTCCCTATTCATGATTTTTGGCTTTACACCCAGAAACTGATTCAAAGCAAAGAAAAACCACAGACTGTCTGCAGACCTTTGGCAGAAAATGTATCATTAAGCAATAGCTGACTGAAGTTTGTATCTAAGATAAGTATTGAAATAAGAGTAATAGGGTTCTGATCTGATTGGAGAATAAACCTCTACCATTCACATATAGAATAAAGTTAAGGGGTTTCTGTAATTGACAGTAACCAACAAACTGATCAGGGAAGGCTGTGATATGTTCATTAAGGGGAGGCTTGATTCAATTGTTTGACCAATAGATTATTTAATCCAAGCATTATGAGGTATGGTTTAACTAATATATTAAAAACAGAAGTTATATAAACTCATGCATTGCTTGTAGTAAACCATAAGATTTGCATTGACAACAGTGTCTGCATCGCTTTTCATTCATAGGCATACATCTTAATTCTGGATTATTGATTAATTTGGAAACCGCACAATAAGGTTAAGGAGGGTCTTAAGACGCCCCCACATAACACATCTACCTAGTAGAGTCCCATTATTATGACCTACTTTTAATATCGGCAGCACACAGCTCATGAGGGAAGTCCCGTTTGGTGTGCTGGCTTGGTGGGTATATAAGGTGTAATAGGCTGTCTGCACACATATCCTCTGTTGCTGATTTATCAGAGTTGTAATGATTATTGACGTTTGGGCGCAAGGTGCGGGTATTCCTGAAACTCTGCAGTTTGTGAGCTGCTGGGGGCTGCTGTGGTGAAAATGTTGTGAGAGAAATTGCACTATTGTGACTAAGAAAAGTGGAAGCTGAGGAGCACCACGGGCAACTGATGTGAGATGTGAATGTCAGCTACGAAGGGGGCAGAGGGCGAAGGACTCAGGGGAGCAGCGCACTGCCAATGTGACCCAGAGGGTGAACAGATGTGTCTAACACAACAGCGTATATACTGCATATGGGACTCCAGAGCACCTCTGCTAACCCTACTGTGTATGGGGCCCTGGAGCAGACGGATGTCACTGCACCTCTGCTAACCCTACTGTGTATGGGCCCCCAGAGCAGATGGAGGTCACTGCACCTCTGCTAACCCTACTGGGTATGGGGCCCTAGAGCAGATGGAGGTCACTGCACCTCTGCTAACCCTACTGTGTATGGAGCTCCAGAGCAGATGGAGGTCACTGCACCTCTGCTAACCCTACTGTGTATGGGGCCCCGGAGCAGATAGATGTCACTGCACCTCTGCTAACCCCACTGTCTATGGGGCCCGGAGCAGACGGATGTCACTGCACCTCTGCTAACCCTACTGTCTATGGGGCCCCGGAGCAGACGGATGTCACCGCACCTCTGTTAACCCTACTGTATATGGGGACCTGGAGCAGATAGATGTCACTGCACCTCTGCTAACCCTACTGTGTATGGGGCACCGGAGAAGATAGATGTCACTGCACCTCTGCTAACCCTACTGTGTATGGGGCCCTGGAGCAGACGGATGTCACTGCACCTCTGCTAACCCTACTGTTTATGGGGCCCCGGAGCAGACGGATGTCACTGCACCTCTGCTAACCCTACTGTATATGGGGCCCTGGAGCAGATAGATGTCACTGCACCTTTGCTAACTCTACAGTGTATGGGGCCCTGGAGCAGATAGATGTCACTGCACCTTTGCTAACCCTACTGTGTATGGGGCCCCGGAGCAGATGGATGTCACTTCACCTCTGCTAACCATACTGTGTATGGGCCCCTGAGCAGACAGATGTCACTGCACCTCTGCTAACCCTACTGTGTATGGGGCCCTGGAGCAGACAGATTCACGGCACCTCTGCTAACCCTACTGTGTTTTGGGGTCCCCCCAACAGACGGATGTCACTGCACCTCTACTAACCCTACTGTGTATGGGCCCCGAGCATCGATGTCACCTGCACCTCTGCTAACCCTACTGTGTATGGGCCCCGGAGCAGACGGATGTCACTGCACCTCTGCTAACCCTACTGTGTATGGGACCTGGAGTAGACGGATGTCACTGCACCTCTGCTAACCCTACTGTGTATGGGGCATGGAGCAGACGGATGTCACTGCACCTCTGCTAACCCTACTGTGTATGGGTCCCCGGGGCAGATAGATGTCACTGCACCTCTGCCAACCCTACTGCGTATGGGGCCCTGGAGCAGACGGATGTCACTGCACCTCTGCTAACCCTACTGGTTATGGGGCCCCGGAGCAGACGGATGTCACTGCACCTCTGCTAACCCTACTGTATATGGGGACCTGGAGCAGATAGATGTCACTGCACCTCTGCTAACTCTACAGTGTATGGGGGCCCTGGAGCAGATAGATGTCACTGCACCTTAGCTAACACTACGGTGTAAGGGGGCCCCGGAGAAGATAGATGTCACTGCACCTCTGCTAACCCTACTGTGTATGGGCCCCCTGAGCAGACAGTTGTCACTGCACCTCTGCTAACCCTACTGTTTATGGGGCCCTGGTGCAGACTGATGTCACTGCACCTCTGCTAACCCTACTGTGTATGGGGTCCCGGAGCAGACGGATGTCACTGCACCTCTGCTAACCCTACTTTGTTTGGGGCACGAGAGCAGATGGATGTCACTGCACCTCTGCTAACCCTACTGTGTATGGGGTCCCGGAGCAGACGGATGTCACTGCACCTCTGCTAACCCTACTGTGTATGGGGCCTGGAGCAGACGGATGTCACTGCACCTCTGCTAACCCTACTGTGTATGGGGCCTGGAGCAGACGATGTCACTGCACCTCTGATAACCCTACTTTTTATGGGGCCTGGAGCATACGATGTCACTGCACCCTCTGCTAACCCTAATATATGAGGCCCCGGAGCAGACGGATGTCAATGCACCTCTGCTAACCCTACTGTGTATGGGGCCCCGGAGCAGACGGATGTCACTGCACCTCTGCTAACCCTACTGTGTATGGACCCCGGAGCATACAGATGTCCCTGCACCTCTGCTAACCCTACTGTGTATGGGTCCCGGAGCAGACGGATGTCACTGCTCCTCTACTAACCCTACTGTGTATGGAGCCCGGAGCAGACGATGTCACTGCCCTCTACTAACCCTACTGTGTATGGGCCCCGGAGCAAGACGGATGTCACTGCACCTCTGCTAACCCTACTGTGTATGGACCACGGAGCAGACAGATTTCCTCACCTCTGCTAACCCTACGATGTATGGGTCCCGGAGCAGACGGATGTCACTGACTCTCTGCTAACCCTACTGTGTATGGGCCCCGGAGCAGACAGATGTCACTGGGACCTCTGCTAACCCTACTGTGTATGGGGCCCTGTAGCAGACGGATGTCACTGCACCTCTGCTAACCCTACTGTTATAGGGCCCCGAGCATACGGATATCACTGCACCTTCTGCTAAACCCTACTGTGTATAGGGCCCCGGAGCAACGGATGTCACTCACCTCTGCCTAACCCTACTGTGTGTGGGGCCTGGAGCAGACGGATGTCACTGCACCTCTGCTAACCCTAGCTGTATGGGGACCTAGAGCAACGAGATCACAGGCACTTCTTCTAACCCTACTGGTATAAGCACTCATATTAAAGATTGAGATGTCAACTGCACCTCTGCTAACTCCTACAGATTTTATGGGACCCAGATAGACGGATGTCACGCGCACCTCTGTAATCCCATATGGGCGTTGTTGGGCCCAGATGGGAGCATTGACGGGATAAGTGAGCACAGGCTGCTGGGCTAGACGTAGACTGTGTATGGGAATCCCTGTAGAACAACGGATGTCACTGCACCTTCTGCTAACCCTAACTGTGTATGGGTCCCCTGGGAGCAGACGGAGTTTTACTGCACCTCTCTGAACCCTATGTGTAATGAAGAACAGACGGATATCACTGCACCTCTGAACCATACTGTGTATGGCCTTGTAGCAGCGATTTCATCTGTGACCCTGCTAACCCTACTGATGTATGGGAAAAGGCCGACTGGACAGATGATACATTCTCCTCCTACTAACCTACCTGTTAAAGAGGCCCTGGGCAGACGGGTGTCACTGGCCATCTACTAACCTACTGTGTATCCTGACAACCGAGTCAATCCTTGTAACCCACTATGTATCCCAGCCCACTGCCTCGCATAACCCTACTGTATGCCAGGAGAACTGATGTCACTGCACCTCTGCCTAACACTACTGTGTATGGGCCCGGACTAACGATGTCACTACACCTCTGCTAACTCAACTGTTATGGGGCCCAGGGGCAGATGGATATCACTTCACCTCTGCTAACCTTCAGTGTATGGGCCCGGAGGAGACAGATGTCACTGACTTCTGCTAAACCTACTGTTGTATGGGCCCGGAGCAGACGGATATCACTTACCTCTGCACACCTACAGTGTATTTGGCCCGATGTGAGACAGATTACTGCAATTGCTAACCCTACTGTGTTATGGGCCCTGGAGGCAAAGATTTTCACTGCACCTCTTGCTAACCTTACAGTGTATGAGGCCCCAAGCATTACGGATATCACTGCACCTCTGCTAACCCTACTGTGTATGGGTCCCGGGAGCAAGATGTCACTGCACCTCTGTAAGCACTACTGTGTATGGGGCCCGGAGCAGATGGATGTCACTGCACCTCTGCTAACCCTAGTATGTATGGGGACCTGTTTATGCATTTCACATGCAACTGTAGACCTCAACAGGGAGGACTCTGTGTTCTGACTGCCATCGAGCACAATCTACTATATTAATAATTGGAGAATGGAGAACAAAGCGATCCCCTGAACTGGGAACTCCCAAGACAGAATGGAGAACACAGTCGCTCCCCCGTACTGGGAAATCAATAGAACAAAATGGAGAACACAGCGCCCCCTGTACTGGGGAAATCCCATAGAACAAATGGAGAACACAGCGCTCCCTGTACTGGAACTCCCATAAACATAATGGAGAACACAGCGCTCCCCTGTATGGGAACTCCCATAGAAAAGAAAAGAGAGAACACAAACGCTCTCCTGTACTGGGGAAATCCCTTAGAACAGAAAAGGGGAATACAGCGCTCCCCGTACTGGGGAACTCCCATAGAACAGAATGGAGAACACAGCGCTCCCCTGTATTGGGGGCTCCCATAAATAGAATGGAGAGAACACAGCGCCCTCGTACTGGGAACTCCCATAGAGAAAAATGTAGAACACAGCACTCCCCTGTATCGGGGACTCCCAAAAGAACAAATGAGTGTCCTTGTGCAATGCGCAACCAACTTTCCATTCTGTGTGGAGACTTGCACGGGGGGGCCCCCTTTTTTGAGTTTTGGTGCGGTTCTAAAAAGTGGGACCTGCACCTTGGACAGATAGATATCCTATTAATCTGCCATCTAAGTCTGTGACGGGAACACTCCTGTAATAGGCCGCTCAGGGCAGCTCTATGGGCTGTGGCCGGAGTCAATTCCTAAAATTTACTATAGATTTTTTTCTTACTGTAGGTAAAACAACCCACGAGTCAATCTCTTGTAAATGGATCCACACGTCTGAGATGATGGATGGCCGCCGCCGCCGCCGCCGCCCTATCGATCTCTGTCTATAACTGTATTTTCTATTAGGAAAATGTATTATAAATGGTATTTTAAAACTCTGTCCAATATTATCAATTACAGGAAAATGGATGGAGACAAAGAGATCCTTATCCATAAGGTCAAACATAAAGCCGCACTGCATGAAAAGCAGCAAGATGTATATAATAATATAGAAAGGAGGCACTATTATATTAGCTATATTCCTGTACAGAGGAGGCAGTATTATAGTAGTTATATTCTTGTGCATAGGAGCAGTATTATAGTAGTTATAGTCGTGTTCATAGGGGGCAGTATTATAGTAGTTATATTCTTGTACATAGCGAGCAGTATTATAGTAGTTATATTCTTGTACATAGGAGGCTGTATTATAGTAGTTATATACTTGTACATAGGGGACAGTATTATAGTAGCTATATTCTTCTACATAGTGGGCAGTATTATAGTAGTTATATTCTTGTACATAGGGGGCAGTATTATACTAGTTATATTCTTGTTCATAGGGGACAGTATTATAGTAGTTATATTCTTGTACATAGGGTGCAGTATTATAGTAGTTATATTCTTGTACATAGGAGGCAGTATTATAGTAGTTAATCGTGTACTAGAGGGGTATTTAGTAGTTATATCCTTGTACATAGGAGGCAGTATTATAGTAGTTATTTTTCTTGTACATAGGAGCAGTATTATAGCAGTTATATTCTTTTTCATAGTGGTCAGTATTATAGTAGTTATATTCTTGTACATGGGGCAGTATTACAGGAGTTATATTCTTCTACATAGTGGGCAGTATTATAGTAGTTATATTCTTGTACATAGGGGGCAGTATTATAGTAGTTATATTCTTCTACATAGTGGGCAGTATTGCAGTAGTTATATTCTTGTACATAGGGGGTAGTATTATAGTAGTTATATTCTTGTACATAGGAGCAGTATTATAGTAGTTATATTCTTGTACATAGGAGCAGTATTGTAGTAGATATATTCTTGTACATTGGGGGCAGTATTATAGTAGTTATATTCTTGTACATAGGGGCAGTATTATAGTAGTTATATTCTTGTACATAGGGGCAGTATTGCAGTAGTTATATTCTTGTACATAGGGGGTAGTATTATAGTAGTTATATTCTTGTACATAGGAGCAGTATTATAGTAGTTATATTCTTGTACATAGGAGCAGTATTGTAGTAGTTATATTCTTGTACATAGGGGCAGTATTATAGTAGTTTATTCTTGTACATAGGGGGCAGTATTATAGTAGTTATATCCTTGTACATAGGGGGCAGTATTATAGTAGTTATATTCTTGTACATAGGGGCAGTGTTATAGTAGTTATATTCTTGTACATAGGGGGTAGTATTATATTAGTTATATTCTTGTACATAGGAGCAGTATTATAGTAGTTATATTCTTGTACATAGGGGGTAGTATTATAGTAGTTATATTCTTGTACATAGGGGCAGTATTATAGTAGTTATATTCTTGTACATAGATAATCACTGTGTTTTCACTCCTCACCATAGGCAAGCAGGAAAACTCAGTAGAAAACTTGGTATAGTGCTCAGGCGATGGGTAGAATAAAATAAAATAAGGGACGAGACACTAGGCATCTAGCCAATTAATATGTCTCTTTAATGTCCAAATTAAAAGCAGAACAGCAAGACGCGTTTCCCGAGGATCTACCTCGCTTCATCAGTTGCATGTGTTCACACTGCATGGATTGTCCTTTATATATAAAGTTTTACAATCACTCAATAAAACATAAAAAATGTTATAACAAGAATAAAACTCTTAAATTTTTGTTGAAAACATATAAATAACAACTGTAAAAAATATAGTAAATTTAAAACAATTTTTAGAAAATGACCTTAATCTCTAAAATAAAAGAGATTTTAAAAAGATAAATTAGAATGTACTGCATTACCGAGGACACTAGGGAGAGCACTTGTCCTGATTACCAATATAGTTCAAACCAATATTTAGTTCACTCAAAGTTCAGCTTATGTAGTTACTCTGAAAAAACAGCAGGGTGTACTGTTGCTACATATATTTGTCAGAAAATAAAAGTATGCCCCAAAAAAAAAAAAAAATGTATGCCCGATAAATGTATGCAAAAAAATAAATAAATAAACAAAAAAATGTATGCCCGATAAATGTATGCAAAAAAAAAAAAAATGTATGCCCGATAAATGTATGCAAAAAAAAATAATAAAAAAATAAAAAAATAAAAATAAAAAAATGTATGCCCGATAAAAATGTGCCCAATAAATATATGCACATATTAAATGCACAAATGAAATGTATATCTAACAAATATATGCAATGTATACCCGAATAGAAAAATGCACAAATAAAATGTATGCCCGATGAATATATGCGCAAATAAAAATAAATATCAGACAATGAAATCAGTCATCTCATTTAAGCCATGTGGATTGAGTGTATTTAGTTTATAGATCCAAAAAGTTTCCTTTTCGGAAAATCTCTTTTCTCTATCTTGTACATGGTCAGGAACATGTTCAATCGGCTGTACCGTAAAGCTAGGAGTGATACCTTTATGGGCATTTTCAAAATGCCCTGGAATACTGTGGGTGAGTACCATATGATTGATGTTGTATCTATGGTTATTCACCCTTTTAGACAACTTCATGACCGTACGACCTATATACTGTATACCACAAAAGCACGTTATTAGATAAATCACATAGGAACTCCCGCATGTCATATGTCCTTTTACCAGGAATTTTTCTTTGGTTTTAAAAGATACAAAGTCTTTGGATTCTACAATGATACTACAACACTTACATGATTTGGAACCACATCTCGATGTACCCCAGGTCGTTTTGTTATCGGTGATTCCACAACGGGTTACCTCTTTCTCCTCTCCAATGTTCTTAAGATGTTTTAACCTAGAGGGGGCTATCAGATTTTTTATCGTCTTAGCCCTGCGATAGATTATTGGTGGTCTGTTGGGTAGGATTTGGTTCAGCGTGGGGTCCAGCTTAAGTATCCCCCAATGTTTTTGTAGGATTTTCTGGATTTCTTTGTGTTGGGAGTTATATGTTGTAATGAAACTAAACCTGTTTCTTGTTTCTAATGATAGTTTTTGAGGTAGAGGTTCTGTACTCCCTGCCCCTTGATTACTAGCGTCAGGGTACAGGTACTCTTTCTGATTTTTAAGTAAAGCTTTTTTCTTTGCATTATTTACCAATTTTTGGGGGAATTTCTTTTGTAAAAACTTTTTTTCTAAATAGTCTGCTTGACTGGTAAAGTCTGAGACCTCTGTGCAATTTTTACGAATACGTCTGAATTGTCCGAAAGGAACATTTCTGGTCCAACTACGAAAATGACTACTGTCAAAATGTAGGTAACTATTCGAATCGCAGACTTTAAAGGAATTTTTTGATTTTATGTGATCCTCATCGATAAACAGGCATAGATCTAAATAAATAATTTCAACAGGATTGGTGTTCCCTGTGAATGTAATACCTTCTTGGTTATGGTTTAGGTATTCAGTGAACTCGTGTGCTTCAGAGGGTGTTCCTTTCCAGATCAAGATAAGATCGTCTATGTATCTTTTATAAAACACTATGTGTTTCAAAAATGGATTGTCTGGAGTATAGATATAATCCTCCTCGAATTTGCCCATAAATAAGTTGGCGAAAGAAGGGGCTACTTTTGTCCCCATAGCTGAGCCTTTTATCTGATGATAATGTGTTTGATTATATGTAAAAAAAAATTTTTTCAAAATAAGTTCTAGGCCTTCCAATAAAAATGTTTTAAAACTATTACTTAAATTTGCATCAAGATCCAAAAACTTTTTAACTGCATCTATACCCTGAGCATGTCCAATGTTCGAATAAAGAGCTGTTACATCGAGTGTCAGAAACAATGATCTAGTTACTATTCTTGTACATAGGGGGCAGTATTATAGTAGTTATATTCTTGTACATAGGGGCAGTATTATAGTAGTTATATTCTTGTACATAGGGGGCAGTATTATAGTAGTTATATTCCTGTACATAGGGAGCAGTATTATAGTAGTTATATTCTTGCTAACATTAGGTTTAGCTAGGTATTATAGTAGTTATATTCTTGTCCATACAGGGTAGTATTGTAGTAGTTATATTCTTGTACATAGGGGCAGTATTATAGTAGTTATGTTCTTGTACAGAGGGGGCAGCATTATAGTAGTTATATTCTTGTACATAGGAGGCAGTATTATAGAAGTTATACTCTTGTACATAGGGGGCAGTATTATAGTTTTTATATTCTTGTACATAGAGAACAGTATTATAGTAGTTATATTCTTGTACATAGGGGGCAGTATTATAGTAGTTATATTCCTGTACATAGGGAGCAGTATTATAGTAGTTATATTCTTGTACATAGGAGCAGTATTATAGTAGTTATATTCTTGTCCATACAGGGTAGTATTGTAGTAGTTATATTCTTGTACATAGGGGCAGTATTATAGTAGTTATGTTCTTGTACATAGGAGGCAGTATTATAGTAGTTATATTCTTGTACATAGGGAGCAGTATTATAGCAGTTATATTCTTGTACGTAGAGGGCAGTATTATAGTCGTTATATTCTTGTACAGAGGGGGGCAGTATTATAGCAGTTATATTCTTGTACATAGGGGGCAGTATTATAGTAGTTATATTTTTGTACATAGGGGGCAGTATTATAGTAGTTATATTCTTCTACATAGGGGGCAGTATTATAGTAGTTATATTCTTGCACATAGGAGGCAGTATTATAGTAGTTATACTCTTGTACATAGGGAGCAGTATTATAGTAGTTATATTCTTGTACATACAGAGCAGTATTATAGTAGTTATATTCTTGTACATAGGGAGCAGTATTATAGCAGTTATATTCTTGTACATAGGGGGCAGTATTATAGTAGTTATATTCTTCTACATAGGGGGCAGTATTATAGTAGTTATATTCTTGCACATAGGAGGCAGTATTATAGTAGTTATATTCTTGTACATAGGGGGCAGTATTATAGTAGTTATATTCTTGCACATAGGAGGCAGTATTATAGTAGCTATATTATTGTGCATAGTGGGGTTGCAGTATTTTGTGTTGGGACAAGAAAGTCACTCATTGAATTTGATTTGGAGATGACATCCATTTTCTGTGTCCTAGTAACTTATATTTGTGTAATGCATTTTACCCACGTTTTGAGGACTGACTGGAGATTTACAGTATTGCTGTCTATAAAGTGACTGTAGAGGGAAATTACAATTTGAGCTTCCAGGGAAGATGCCAGATGAAGATGTGAGAACTGGAAAGGAGCAGAATTAGTGGAAATGTAAGTGGGAAATCACATGAAATCTTCTAATATTTTCTCTAAAAGCCCAAGCGCTCCCCGGTGCCCACTCTGAAGGACGAGTCACATGTCCTGCCACAAATCATGTGCGACTTATTTGCTCTTCAGAATTCAAGGCATCAAACCAAGTGGGGAATTCCCATGTGAAGCCTTCGCTTCAGAACCTCATCTGTAATGTAGCAGCATTAATGCAACTCCGGGGCGGCCGATTCAGCTGTAAATTACATCTCTCCGGGAATAAACTGCAGCGGCGGCGTCTTCCATTTATGTACAAATAATTATCCTGGAAAGTCCTTTCTGTTCTATCCAGTGAATATGTAAAGCAACGCACAGCGCTGGGTTTAGCAATCTTAGCCATAGTTGCTTCCTGCAAATACCTCTGTGCTGCTGTACGTGGTGCTGCTTTCCGTGGTGCTGCCGTCCGTGGTGCTGCTGTCCGGGGTGCTGCTGTCCGGGGTGCTGCTGTCTGTGGTGCTGCTGACCGTGGTGCTGCTGGCCGTGGTGCTGCTATCCGTGGTGCTGCTGTCCGTGGTGCTGATTTCCATGGTGCTGCTGTCCGTGGTGCTGGTGTCCGTGGTGCTGGTGTCCGTGGTGCTGGTGTCCGTGGTGCTGCTGTCCGTGGTGCTGCTGTCCGTGGTGCTGCTGTCCGTGGTGCTGCTGTCCGTGGTGCTGCTGTCCGTGGTGCTGCTGTCCGTGGTGCTGCTGTCCGTGGTGCTGCTGTCCGTGGTGCTGCTGTCCGGGGTGCTGGTGTCCGTGGTGCTGGTGTCCGGGGTGCTGGTGTCCGGGGTGCTGGTGTCCGGGGTGCTGGTGTCCGGGGTGCTGGTGTCCGGGGTGCTGGTGTCCGTGGTGCTGCAGTCCGTGGTGCTGCTGCCCGGGGTGCTGCTGTCCGTGGTGCTGGTGTCCGTGGTGCTGATGTCCGTGGTGCTGGTGTCCGGGGTGCTGCTGTCCGGGGTGCTGCTGTCCGTGGTGCTGCTGTCCGTGGTGCTGCTGTCCGGGGTGCTGATGTCCGGGGTGCTGCTGTCCGGGGTGCTGCTGTCCGTGGTGCTGCTGTCCGTGGTGCTGCTGTCCGTGGTGCTGCTGACCGTGGTGCTGCTGACCGTGGTGCTGCTTGTCAGGACTGTGGCTACACATGGATACATTGTTGATTCATGGAAGTCAATCTGTTACATAATTCAAATCTCATTTATGTTTCCTTAAAGGGGTTGTCCAGTAAAAAAAAAAAAAAAATCATATCTCACTGGGGCCAAAATTTAAAATACCTAATGCTCCTGGGTTCCCTCTCCACACGCTGGAGGGGCTCACACTCGATTGTAAGTGAATAAAGCACCACCATTTTGGGCCTTGTTCATAACTCAATGGCTGGACTAGACTGGGCCCAGGAGCAGGCATCTCTAGCCTTATATGCTCCTGGGAGAAAAAGCTGACAGGTGCAGCTGATTGCTGAATAACAACTCAAAGATCCCACAGCTAAGGGAACACTTAAATGATACAGACTGCACAGTAGCTTGGTACCTGTTCACACCAGCATTAAAAAAAAATGTTGCACCAGAGCAGTGACGATGGGTAGGCAGAGGTAGGCGATGGCCTAGGGCACCTCCTCTGCCAGGAAGAAAGGGGGCGCAGTTCAACATGACTGTCGCAGCAGTGCACGGCGGGCAGCAGCCGTCTGGTCCTACGTGCTGCTGCTACTTGCTCCTCCAAGTGCCGCCCCCTTCATCTCTTCTCAGACATTTGAGAGAAGGAGGGCGGCAGAGGAGGATTCAAATTACTTATCCGACTACGAGCGGGAGGGAAGAAAAGTGAAAGCCGGAGCCTGTGAGTTCGGGGCTGCTGTCTATCATCTTTCTTACTGTGTCCGGGCGTCCAGCTCCTGAAGTGTGCAGAGAGCTGGACTGGTCATTGTGAACTGATGACACCTCTCCTGCACAAGCACTGATAAGAAGCAAGAAAGGAGAGGAGTCACCAGTTCCCAATGAGCCCCCCTGCTGCCCACACCCCTTCTTCCAGTGGGGGCTCCTCCAGCTCTGCCCTATGTTAACTCTTTGCTGGCGGGACAATGCGGAAGGGCTCCACACTCAGAGAGCAGGCAGGCAGAAGAGATGACCCCATCCCCCCACTGCAACCAGTTATACACTCACTGTTAACCCCAAATAAAACACCTCTCCCTATATGTATATATGCAATGTGTGTGTGTGTGTGTGTGTATGTGTATATATATATATTAATGTATGTCTAAATATGTATAAAACATACATGCATTATAGCATCATACAGTATATACTCACATGTGTACATATAAAGTAAGTACACTATAATATGTAATAGTCTGTTTTTGCTACTCATAGCAACCAATCAACCCATACCAACCATAAGAGCTTAGCTATTATTTCTTCTACTGCACTAAAAAAATAAAAGCTGTGCTCGGATCGGTTGCTATGGGTAACAGAAACATCACCTCAATATTCAGATGACATTAGTGTGTTAGCACTTTGTGATCAATAAGTAGATTTTGGGTTGCAGTTTGGGCACTTGGGGCGACATGTATGAAAACTGTCTTGGTCTAAGACTTTCCATGTTGCCAAAAGCAACCAATCAGAACCCATAGCAACCAATCCGAACCAATAGTAACCACTCTGATTGGTTACTATGGGCTCTGATTGGTTGCTATGAGCTCTGATTGGTTGCTATGGGCTCTGATTGGTTGCTATGGTCTCTGATTGGTTGCTAGGGGTCTGATTGGTTGCTATGAGCTCTGATTGGTCGCTATGGGCTCTGATTGGTTGCTATGGGCTCTGATTGGTTGCTATGGGCTCTGATTGGTCGCTATGGGCTCTGATTGGTTGCTATGGACTCTGATTGGTTGCTATGGATTCTGATTGGTTGCTGTGAGCTCTGATTGGTTGTTATCGGCTCTGATTGGTTGCTATGAGCTCTAATTGGTCGCTATGGGCTCTGATTGGTTGCTGTGAGCTCTGATTGGTTGTTATAGGCTCTGATTGGTTGCTATGAGCTCTGATCGGTTGCTGTGGGTTCTGATTGGTTGCTATGAGCTCTGATTGGTTGCTACGAGCTCTGATTGGTTGCTACGGGCTCTGATTGGTTGCTATGAGCTCTGATTGGTTGCTATGGGCTTTGATTGGTTGTTAGGGGCAACAAAGAAAGTCTTAGACCAAAACAGTTTTCATACATGTCCCCCTTGGTCTCTAATAGTTCAACAACACCGAACTCGCTGTTGCCCCCTATTCCACCGCATCTGTAGAGTAAAATACTTTTAACCCCTTCCTAACATAATAATATGGCTCTTTGTATTTTTTCCTCTCTGCCTTCCCGGAGCCATAACTTTTTTATTTTTCCACCTACATAGATGTATGAGGGCTTTACTTTTGCGGGACAAGATGTTCTTTCTAATGGTGTGACTCACTGTACTCTAGAATATACTAGGAAACCGCAAAAAAATTCTAAATGGGGGAAATGTGAAAAAAACATACTTGTGCCATGTTTGCAGGTTTTTTTTTTACAGCGTCCACTGGTGTAAATAATGTATTATCTGTATTCTGCAGGTTGATTCAAGTCCGGCAATTCCAAACATGTAGGGTTTTCATCATGTTTTAGTAACACAAAAAAAAAAAAAAACATCTACTCTTTAAATTTTCAGCCAATAACTTTTTTGGTTTGTCCCTCGGTGGACTTGAATGATGGAGCGTTTTTTTGCGGGCTGGTGTGTACTTTTTATTGGCACCATTTTTGGATACATGTGACTTTTTGATCACTTTTTTTTTTAAATCTTAGGGCATGTGAAATGACCAAAACCCCAAAACTTTAGCATAAAATTAATGTTTTTTTTCTGCTACGGTGTTGAGCATACAGGATGAATGATGTTATATTTTAATAGATCGGTTTGTACACGGTGATACCAATTGTGTGTAACCTTTAATTTTATTTTTCTATTTGTAAAATGACAAAAGAGGGGGATTCAAACTTTTAATACTTTTTCTATAATAGGAGAAGGGAGGAGGGGGGGGCGCCATTTGACCCATTTGCCTAGGGCACCAAAATGTCTTGTCCCGGCCCTGGTTTGCACCCTTATGTATTGCTTTATCTATGTGCAATTGTAATACCGGCAGCCACCCCCCTCATGCCCTGAGCAAGCTTGGACTGGCCCACAGGGGAATAGGGTAAAGGCCTGGTGGGCCTCTGAGCATGGTCGACCTGGAGTTGTTTTTTTAACCGCATATACATCCTTGGAAGGGGCAAACAAGCAGAGAAAGAGGGGTAAAAAGTAAGAGGCATAATATAGGAGGCATGTACAGTCACAGTAGCTGTAGGGTGGGCCCCTAAGATAAACTTCGCCGGTTTCCCCTTAAACAGCTTAACTTGTCGGCCCCTAGAATCAACTCCACCTGTGGTCCCTGGGCACCCCGGTCCGACACTAGCCCTGAGGGTGTGTGAGTGGTTGTTTAATGGGTATTTTTGCATTTCTGCAGTCTCTCCATGCATTATACTGTGGTTTTTCTGCATACTGGTGTGAACAGGTACCAAGCTACTGTGCAGTCTGTATCATTTAAGTGTTCCCTTAGCTGTGGGATCTTTGAGTTGTTATTCAGCAATCAGCTGCACCTGTCCGCTTTTTTTTCCCAGGAGCATATAAGGCTAGAGATGCCTGCTCCTGGGCCCAGTCTAGTCCAGCCATTGAGCTGTGAACAAGGCCCAAAATGGTGGTGTTTTCCAAGTTAGTAATGTCCTATTTTTTGTGTGTTTTTAAGTGAATAAAGCCGCTCGTCCCTGTTGGGGCAAGAACCTAGAAGTCAAGAGCAGCAACATCATTTGGAGGACAGCGAAGTAAGTATTAGGATTTTTTACAATTTTGGACCACCCTGGCCACAACGGGATATCAATTTTTTTGCTTTTACTTTAAAGAGAACCTGTCACATAGATTATGCCCTCCTTGCTGAGGACAGAACAAGTTAGTGACAGACCTGCTGTTTCCAGCGCTGTGTCCCTTATCCTGTAAGATGCTGTAGTTCTCGTGTATTTAATGCTCAAATCTGCAGTTTTCAGCCAGAAGAGTCATTCGAAGAGTCCTTCAGAGTGTGTTTTTTCCAAACCCCGCCCACCTGAGGCTAGCCCCGCCCACCTCAACTGATAAACCTATTACTTTGAATAGGCAGAAACATGTGAATAACTGTCAGTGGGCGGAGCTAGCCTTTGGTGGGTGGAGCTAACACCTGCTCATGAATAATATTTGAGGGGTAAAAGCTCTAAAACTGCAGAATCTTACAGAATAAGGGACACAGCGCTGGAAACAGCAGGTCTGACACTGGCTTGTGCTGCCTTCAGCAAGGGGGGCATAATCTATGTGACAGGTTCCCTTTAAGTCCGTACACTCCTGTACTGTTCATCCTAATCCTCCTGTTTAACAAACAGCACTACATAGCATGGCTGAGCTCTAGGCAATCCAGAAAGACAATGTCAATTAAAGGGTCTGTAAATTATTAAAAAATAAGCTAGGACTCTTGCAGCGCCACCTGCAAGAATAAAGTCACATCCGACTCACTGAGCCTTGCAATGTGACTGGGATTAGAGGCAACCACAGATTCATCTGCATCACGTCATCATCCAGTTGGTGGCGAAACAAGATTCCATTTCGCGTATATTTAATTTGCAATGGAGCAACTAATGGTGTATAAGTCTCCACACAGGTACATGGTGCTGCACCTTAATGAGGAATGTTACCCTTTTGAGGATTGGTAGAAAGTTGAGTTGTGTCCTTTATGAGTGCAAGTCACCCAGGAGATTTGGACAACATAGGGAGGGTAACCCTTATGGTTGGTGTTTCCCAAAAATGTTTTTCTCACTACAATAACTGACTTTTAACTTGTAGGGAAAGGAAAATGAAGACTGTTACCAAACACATTGCTGTTTAGATTTTGCTTTGCCCAAGACATAAAGAAGATTTGATCAGCACTTAGAGCACACAAGTTTCTCTGGTTACCGGCCATTTCTCCCCACCTCTCTCTCTTCTGTCTCTTATATGATTGATCCAAGCTATCATATAACCCTATATATCACATAGCTCAGCTTCTCTCCTCTATTATATGACCCTATATATCACAGAGCTCAGCTTCTCTCCCTCTATTATGTGACCCTATATATCACAGAGCTCAGCTCCTCTCCTCTATCATATAACCCTATATATCACAGAGCTCAGCTCCTCTCCTCTATCATATAACCCTATATATCACAGAGCTCAGCTTCTCTCCTCTATCATATAACCCTATATATCACAGAGCTCAGCTCTCTCCTCTATCATATAACCCTATATATCACATAGCTCAGCTCTTCTCCATCTATAATATAAACCTATATATATCAGAGATAATCCTCTCTATCATATAACCCTATATATCACAGAGCTCAGCTCCTCTATCATATAACCCTATATATCACAGAGCTCAGCTCCTCTATCATATAACCCTATATATCACAGAGCTCAGCTCCTCTATCATATAACCCTATATATCAGAGCTCAGCTTCTCTCCTCTATCATATAACCCTATATATCACAGAGCTCAGCTCCTCTCCCTCTATCATATAACCCTATATATATCACAGAGCTCAGCTTCTCTCCTCTATCATATAACCCTATATATCACAGAGCTCAGCTCCTCTCCTCTATCATATAACACTATATATCACAGAGCTCAGCTTCTCTCCTCTATCATATAACCCTATATATCACAGAGCTCAGCTCCTTTTCCTCTATCATATAACCCTATATATCACAGAGCTCAGCTCCTCTCCTCTATCATATAACCCTATATATCACAGAGCTCAGCTCCTCTCCTCTATCATATAACCCTATATATGACAGAGCTCAGCTTCTCTCCTCTATCATATAACCCTATATATCACAGAGCTCAGCTCCTCTATCATATAACCCTATATATCAGAGCTCAGCTTCTCTCCTCTATCATATAACCCTATATATCACAGAGCTCAGCTCCTCTATCCTATAACCCTATATATCAGAGAGCTCAGCTTGTATATAGTCACACGTCCTCCTTCTCCCGCCTGTTATAGAATTCAATGTATTTTGACTCTTTCTTTTTCTAATCAATGGGGAAATAAAATATGAATAGAGTCGTCTAATGAAACCAGTAGAAATCCCCCCGTTTGTAGGAAAAGCTTTCAGCGCAGCGCGGCCTCTGCGCACCGTCCCCGCGCCGCGCGACCTTCCGTTTAACCACTTCATTGTTTGATCACCTTTAATAACAATATTACACAGGGAGCAAAATACTAGCGACAGATTAATGACATGTGGGGAGAATGTAAGAGCAGAGATCAGCGCTTGTCTAGACCCGGCGCAGGCACAAGGGAGACGGCCTAGAATTAGGAGAGAAGCCGGGGACCGAGCTGCTGCAGAGCATCGCGTAGCATTAGGCTTATTTCACGCATTTCATACACACTGTACAGCACACTTCACCTCTGCTAACCCTACTGTGTATGGGGCCCTGGAGCAGACGGATGTCACTGCACCTCTGCTAACCCTACTGTGTATGGAGCCCAGGAGCAGACGGATGTCACTGCACCTCTGCTTACCCTACTATGTATGGAGCCTGGAGCTGATAGATGTCACTGCACCTCTGCTAACCCTACGGAGTATGGTGCCCTGGAGCAGACGGATGTCACTGCACCTCTGCTTACCCTACTATGTATGGAGCCTGGAGCAGATAGATTTCACTGCACCTCTGCTAACCCTACTGTGTATGGGGCCAGGAGCAGACGGATGTCACTGCACCTCTGCTAACCCTACTGTGTATGGGGCCCTGGAGCAGACGGATGTCACTGCACCTCTGCTAACCCTACTGTGTATGGAGCCCGGAGCAGACGGATGTCACTGCACCTCTGCTAACCCTACTGTGTATGGGGCCCCGGAGCAGAGGGATGTCACTGCACCTCTGCTAACCCTACTGTGTATGGGGCCCTGGAGCAGACGGATGTCACTGCACCTCTGCTAACCCTACTGTGTATGGGGTCCCGGAGCAGACGGATGTCACTGCACCTCTGCTAACCCTACTGTGTATGGGGCCCCAGTGCAGACGGATGTCACTGCACCTCTGCTAACCCTACTGTGTATGGGGCCCTGGAGCAGACGGATGTCACTGCACCTCTGATAACCCTACTGTGTATGGGGCCCCGGAGCAGACGGATGTCACTGCACCTCTGCTAACCCTACTGTGTATGGGGCCTGGAGCAGACGGATATCACTGCATCTCTGCTAACCCTACTGTGTATGGGGCCCCGGAGCAGACGGATGTCACTGCACCTCTGCTAACCCTACTGTGTATGGGGCCCTGGAGCAGACGGATGTCACTGCACCTCTGCTAACCCTACTGTGTATGGGGCCCGGAGCAGACGGATGTCACTGCACCTCTGCTAACCCTACTGTGTATGGGCCCCGGAGCAGACGGATGTCACTGCACCTCTGCTAACCCTACTGTGTATGGGGCCCAGAGCAGACGGATGTCACTGCACCTCTGCTAACCCTACTGTGTATGGGGCCCTGGAGCAGACGGATGTCACTGCACCTCTGCTAACCCTACTCTGTATACAGATGTCACTGCACCTCTGCTAACCCTACTGTGTATGGGGCCAGGAGCAGACGGATGTCACTGCACCTCTGCTAACCCTACTGTGTATGGGGCCAGGAGCAGACGGATGTCACTGCACCTCTGCTAACCCTACTGTGTATGGGCCCTGGAGCAACGGATGCACTGCACCTCTGCTAACCCTACTGTTTATGGGGCCCTGGAGCAGTTGGATGTCACTGCACCTCTGCTAACCCTACTGTGTATGGGGCCCTGGAGCAGACGGAGGTCACTGCACCTCTGCTAACCCTACTGTGTATGGGGCCCTGGAGCAGACAGATGTCACTGCACCTCTGCTAACCCTACTGTGTATGGGGCCCTAGAGCAGACAGGTGTCCATGCACCTCTACTAACCCTACTATGTATGGAGCCCTGGAGCAGACGGTTGTCACTGTATCTCTGCTAACAATACTGTTTATGGGGCCCCGGAGCAGACCGATGTCACTGCACCTCTGCTAACCCTACTGTGTATGGGGCCCCGGAGCAGACGGATGTCACTGCACCTCTGCAAACCTTACTGTGTATGGGGCATGGAGCAGACGGATTTCACTGCACCTCTGCTAACCCTACTGCGTATGGAGCCTCGGAGCAGACAGATGCACTGCACCTCTGCTATCCCTACTGTGTATGGGGCCCTGGTGCAGACGGATGTCACTGCACCTCTGCTAACCCTACTGTGTATGGGGCCCTGGAGCAGACGGATGTCACTGCACCTCTGCTAACCCTACTGTGTATGGGGCCAGGAGCAGACGGATGTCACTGCACCTCTGCTAACCCTACTGCGTATGGGGCTCCAGAGCAGACGGATGTCACCGCACCTCTGCTAACCCTACTGTGTATGGAGCCCCGGAGCAGACAGATGTCACTGCACCTCTGCTAACCCTACTGTGTATGGGGCCCCGGAGCAAATGGAGGTCACTGCACCTCTGCTAACCCTACTGTGTATGGGGCCCCGGAGCAGACTGGTGCAAGGATTTCACTAAGTGAGGCAACCCCTTTAATTGCATGGATTTTACTATATAGGCACACAATGGTATATGTTGCTGACATGCCACCATGTAAAAAAAATATCCTGCAGTACACTTTTTGGCAGTATGCTAAGAAATGTGTATTTGCACATCGATGTGTATCACTCCAATGAAAGTCACTATTGACCTCCCTATGGCTACGTTTGGTTTATACATCATGTGAACAAGAGCCCTAGCAGGTCAATAAAGCCAACATCTAGAGAGTCATGATAGTTCCCTATAGTGCTGCAGGAATATTTTACGCCATGCTGATACTTTGTGTTCTGCTTAGTGCATGGTCAGAAGAGGTGGAGAATGACACCTGATACTCTATATTGTCATGCACCACTCCTCAGACCCTGCACTAGGTATAGTCTTTGTATAAATCTTTCATGGAGTGTTCCTTTAATAAGTCACTGGGGGGGGGGGGGGGGGTGGCTTACGCCGATCCCTTAAAGGGGTTTTCCAATTTTTTCATAAATTGTGCTCACATGATTGTATGGGCTTCCATGTTTCCTGTGATATTGACACATAGTTACATAGTTAGTATGGTTGAAAAATTACATACGTCCATCAAATTCAACCAAGAGTGGCGAAAATGTGGGTGGAAGGAGACAAGGATTTCAAGCCCCGCCTCCCCACTGGTTAATGCCCTAAAACCCACAAGGCAAGAACCAATCTGCTCCAGGGGAAACCCCATCTCTGACCCCAGAGCCTCCACCAGACAGGATCCAGAATTTTACATAGCTGCGTACATATTAATATTCTTTAGTTTCAGGTAGTTATCTAAGCCTTTCCTGAAACCCTCACCTGTTCCTGCTGTGACCAGCTCCTCAGGTGGCTTCCACAGATTTACAGTTCTTACAGTTACATAGTTAGTACGGTTGAAAGAAGACACGTGTCCATCAAGTTCAACCAAGGGAACTTGATGGAGATTGAATCCTTTTTTCTCTAGTCGAAGGTAATGTCCCTTTGTCTTTTGAGGGGGCTTCACATGAAATAGTTTTTCCCAATACTTTTTGTAGGGACCATTTATATACTTATATAAATTAATCTTTTCCCCCTGGAGCCGTCTTTTCTCAAGACTAAATATGTTCAATTCTTCTAACTTCTCCTCATAAGTAAGATGCTCCATTCCCCTTATAAGTTTGGTTGCTCGTCTTTGCACTCTCTCTAAGATGCTCCATTCCCCTTATAAGTTTGGTTGCTCGTCTTTGCACTCTCTCTAGCTCCATTACATGTTTTCTATAAACTGGAGCCTGGAACTGAACAGCATATTCCAAGTGAGGTTGCACCAATGCTTTGTACAGTGGTAATATTACATCCCTGTCTGGCGAGTCCATTGCTCTTTTAATACCCGCCAATATCTTACTTGCCTTAGAGGCAGCTGATTGACATTGTGCTGTTCTGTAGTCTGTGATCTACAAGAACGCCCAGATCTTTCTCAACAAGCGATTCTCCCAGTTTTTCTCCCCCTAGGACATATGATGCTGCAGATTATTACTACCCAGATGCAGAACTTATCCACATTGAACCCCATTTGCCAAGTGGATGCCCAAGCACTCAGTGTGTCCAGGTCTGCTTGCAATTTATGAGTATCTTCCATAGATTGCACTACCCTGCATAGCTTGGTGTCATCTGCAAAAATAGAAACCATGCCAACATAGACATCATCCTGTGTCCACCCATAGGGACATCCCGCAACCAGAAAATGAATGGTGCATACTAAATAATGGCAACAAATGTTCAAAGAAACATGTTTTATAGATTTCCTTCCACATTACAGTAGAAGTGTCACGTTTTATTTTGTGAGGTTTTTTGAGATCCTTGAAGAGATCCCCTTTAATTTACAGTTAACACCATCTGCTCTCAGCTAAAGGATTCCTCTGCAGGTTCCCTGAACACGATGAAACAATCCAGGTGAATAGTTCTACTATATCTAGAGTCTGGAATATGCAGCATCTGTGCAGCCAGAAGAAAATGACTGGTTTTTAATTTTTTGCCAAACTAGAAACGAGTCCCCTGTGTCCTGGTTAAATGCGGCAGAGTCGACTGACGAAGCCTCTGCAGGACTCTATGGAGATTCGATGGCTCCACCTTATGAGTTAGCGCAGCTGCTGAACGCCACAGTTTTGGAAAGTTGATGGAAGGAGACCATTCTTGTAGGGGTGTCAGACTCGTTCTCACCGAGGGACACATCAGCACAATGGAGTGTTACTGTAAGACTGTATAAAATGTAGTCTCCTCTGCTGTGCGATTCCCACCACGGACCTCACCTTTGACACCTGTGTTGAACAGGATTCAGTGCATTGACCGGATGCAGCGTCCCCAGTCACATCAACCAATGTAGAATTCACAGCCCCAAAGGTTACTGTGATCCCTGGGGTTGAGAAGCAGGGGAGACAAAATGGACGTGTTCTTTACACTGTCCTATACATAGATCACTGGTGCCGAGATATCATGGCACACGCCTGGTGCATTGCTGCTCCTTTCTCAGTTGTCCTAATTCTCATGGCTCTCTGTATTCTTTACCTGCCTCTGCTCCTTCTTGTCCTGGGTCTGTGTCCTTTTTATTCAGTTTAAATTACTAACCCAGACCTACAAGGCTCCATAACCTCTCTCCTCCATACATTTCTGCCTTACTCTTCATTTATCTCCCCTCACGCAATCTCCGCTCCTCACAGGACCTTCTCCTCTGCTCTCCTCTTATCAGCTCCTCACACAACCGTCTCCAGGACTTCTCTCGTGCTTCCTTCTTACTCTTTCTCTGTTTCTTCTTACTCTTCCTCGGTAACTTCTCATCTTACCTCTTTTTATCCCTGCCCTGCCTCTGTTAATTCTTGTTGTCCAGTTAACCCATGTGTTTTCCTTCTTACTCTTCCGCGGTTCCTTCTCATCTTACCTCTTTTTATCCCTGCCCTGCTTCTACTCCTTCTTGTTGTCCAGTTAACCCGTGTGTTTTCCTTCTTACTCTTTCTCTGTTCCTTCTTACTCTTCCCCGGGTCCTTCTCATCTTACCTCTTTTTATTCATGTCCTGCTTCTGTTCCTTCTTGTTGTCCTGTTAACCCGTGTGTTTCCTCTTCTTACTCTTTCTCTGTTCCTCCTTACTCTTCCCCGGTTCCTTCTCATCTTACCTCTTTTTATTCCTGCCCTGCTTCTGCTCCTTCTTGTTGTCCTGTTAACCCATGTGTGTTCCTTCTTATCTTGCCTCTGTTCCTTCTTACTCATACATAAAAAGTCAACAGGACAGAGGCACGGCAAGAATAAGAAGAAGTAGGGTGAGAAGGAAGAGAGGTATTATTCTTCTCCTGCCTTTGTTCCTTACTCTCTTAACTGTTGTCATTTCGATGTCTCCTGTTGGGCCACCCACGCTCCATCTTACTCAGCCTCTGTTTCCAATTGTCCTGTTTCTGTTACTCCTCCTTTGTGTCCTGTTCATTCTCCATCCTTCTCTTCTTCAGTTCCTCCTTCTTCCTCCTCCTCTGCTCATTCTTGTCTTGCCTCTGTCCCATCTTACTCTACCTCTGTTCCTTTTTAGTCTTCCTCTGTTCCATCTTTTCCTTCCTCTGATCCTTCTTGCCTTCCTCTGTTCTTATGCTTTCTCTGCTCCTTCTCTTCCTACCTTGTGTCAGCCTCTGTTTCTAGTGTTCTGTATCTGTTACTTTTCGTTCATCCTTTGGGTCCTGCTCACCCTCCATCCTTTTCTTCTTCTGTTTCATTTTCCTTCTTCTCCTTCCTCTGTTCCTTCTTATGTAAACACAATACAACATCAGTAGCGCTCTATAGGTTATTCTTATCCTGCCTCAGTTCCTTACTCTCAGGCTCTGGTGGTTATTTCTCAGTCTACCGTTGACACACCTGTGCTCCATCATATTCAGCCTCTGTTTCTATTGTCCTGTCTCTGTAACTTCATTGTCTTGTTCACAAACTTCTGTTACATCTCTTCTTCCCTCTGTTACATCTCTTCCTCCCTCTGATCCTTCTCATCCTGCCTATTTTTTCTTGCCCTGCCTCTGTTCCTTCTTATGTAAACACAATACAACATCAGTAGCGCTCTATAGGCAATCAAAACGGTCAAAAATGACATAAGAATTGTTTGGAACAGCATTTCTGCTACTATGGAATATGTGAAAAAATTTGAGATTCTTAGTGTATAATTTTGATCAAAACTGTAAATGCCCACCTACCGCGGCAAGGTGACCCCAATTCAGATGGGAACCTACGCTATATGTTACTTCTCTTGGTGCCTGTTCCTTCCTAATTATTCCCAGTCCTCTACCCTCTTATTCCCTTACACTTGTCTCTGTTACTTCTTACATACCCTCTGTTCTCTCCCTACCCTCTTATTCCCTTACACTGGTCTCTGTTACTTCTTAGCCATCCCTCTTTGTCTCTCTCCCTTACCTCTCTTTTCCCTAATGGTTCTCTGTTCTTATTGCCTCTATCCTTTTGTCCTCTTCCCTCCATGTCTTTACTCCTTTCCTTTCATCTTCCTGCCTCTGATCCTTCTCATCCTACCTGTCTTTCCTTGTGCTGCCTCTGTTCCTCCATACATCCCCTCACTTCGCTCCCTACCCTCTTATCCCCTTCCAGCTGTCTCCCTTTCCTCCACCTCCCGCTGCTGCTCTTTCCCATCCTCCCTCCCTTCCTCGTCTCTGTTCCTTCTCCCACCTCCTTCGGTTTCCTCCATATTTTACCTCTTGCTCCCCTTTGCGATCACAGACAAGTCCTCACCCCCTGCTGTTTCCTACCTTCGCCATTGATGTGGTTACCTTGTAGCAGTAGCTCACGACTGTTTTACTTCATGAATGATTCACTAGTAACAAAGACAAAGTAGAAAGTAACACAAGAGAACAAGGGAATGTTGCAGAGTTTATGTCCCGGCGCTGCCTCCCTCATTGTCCTTATTTATAGAACAATAGGGATCGGCGACGTCATAGAATAAACACAAACTGGAATAAAGTCTTATTTACTGTCCCTGAGGCCGGCGGGCCTTTTGTGTCGCCCCCTTTTCTGTTTGTTCCTTCGTTTTTTTTCTCCCTTTGGTTGCTCCCTATCTTTTTCTCTTTTATTTTTTCTCCCTTTCTTTCTGCCTTTACCGTGGTTCTGCCTTATCTTTGTTGCTTTTCCCCCTATAGGGGTTTTGTCGTTTTTTGGTTGTGAAATACCTTTTTGGTGGGAATCCCGTTTGTCCCTTTCTTTGGGTGCTGCCCTATCTTTTGTCCTCTCCTTTCTATACTTGTTTGTATTTCCCTAACCTTGTTTTCTCCCTATACTTTGTTATTCCCTTTTAACGGGTGGTTTTTTTGCCCCATCATTTTGTTCTCCATCCTTTTCTCTTATTTTTCTGCCCTATCTTTTTCTCCCTTTCCTTGTGTGCTTGCTCCTTACATTTTCGCCCTACCTTTTCTGCCACCCCTTTCCTTGTGTGCTGCCTCTTCTTTTTCCTGCCTTTTTTTCCCCCTTTGGTTTCCTCCTTTTTACCTTTTGCTGCCTATCTGTTTTCTCCCATTATTGGTGTGCGTGCCCCTTTACTGTCTGTGTTCCTATGACTTTTGTGTCTGCCCAAAATTTTGGGGTTTTATGTGGCGTGCCCCCCCTTGCATTATATGGGATGTGCTGCCCTATAAACTTTTTTCTGCCCATAGGCCGTGGTGGGGCTTGCCCCCCCTTGGTCTCCCTTTATATTTTTGTCTCCCTTGCTGTTTGTTCCCATAGTGGTTTAAAGCTGCTACCCCGGGGCTGCCTTATGCTGTTGTGTGCTGCCCTATGCTGTTGTGTGCTGCCCTATACCGTGGTGTGCTGCCCTATGCTGTGGTGTGCGGGCCCTATTTTTGTGTGCTCCCTTAAAACCGTGGTGGCTGCCCTATACTGGGGTGTGCTGCTCTATTCTGTGGTGTGCTGCCCTATATTTTGGTGTGCTGCCCTATTCTGTGGTGTGCTGCCCTTACTGTTTGTGCTGCCCTATACCGTGGTTTTTGCGCCCTATACTGTGGTGTGCTGCCCTATCTGTTGTGTGTTGCCCTATCTTTTGGTTTGCTGCTATACTGTTGTGTGCTGCCTTATACCGTGGTGTGCTGCCCTAGCTGTGTTGCTGCCCTATGTGTTGTTGTGCCCCTATACCGTGTGTGCTGCCCTATCTTTTGGGTTGCTGCCCTATACCTTTTGGTGTGCTGCCCTATACGGTGGTGTGCGCCCTATCTGGTTGTTGTGCTGCTTTATACCGTGGTGTGTGCCCTATACTGTGGTGTGCTCCCCTTAT
Source organism: Phyllomedusa bahiana (assembly GCA_025379985.1). Lineage (NCBI taxonomy): Eukaryota > Metazoa > Chordata > Amphibia > Anura > Hylidae > Phyllomedusa > Phyllomedusa bahiana. The sequence goes on along the minus strand of JAODAL010010713.1, from coordinate 38,057 downwards.
ACTGTGGTGTGCTCCCCTTTTACTGTGTGTGTGCCCTATGTGGTGTGTTTTGCCCTATACTGTGGTGTGCTGCCCTATCTGTTGTGTGCTCCCCTTATCCTGTGGTTTGGGCTCCCCTTATCCCGTGGTGTGTGGCCCTATTTACGTGGTTGTGCTGCCTTACTTTTGGTTTGTGCTGCCCTATACTGTGGTGTGCTGCCCTATGCTGTTGTGTGCTGCCCTATACTGTGGTGTGCTGCCCTATGCTGTTGTGTGCTTACCTTCGATTTTGTGTGCTGCCCTATACTGTGGTGTGCTGCCTTATACTTTTGGTGTGCTGCCCTTTACTTGGTGTGCTCCCCTTTATACTGTGGGTTGCGCCCTTTTTACTGTGGTGGCTGCCCTATACTGTTGGTGTGCTGCCTTTTCCCGGGGTGTGCTGCCCTATACTTGGTGTGCTGCCCTATCCCTGTGGTGTGCACCCTTTTTACTGTTGTGTGCTCCCCTAACTGTGGTGTGCCCCTTTAAAACCCGTGGGTCCCTTCCCCAAACTGTGGTGCGCTGCCCTATAGGGGGGTGTGCTGCCCTATACTGTGGTGGGGGGTTCCCCTTTTCGGGGGGGGGGTGGGGGTTCCCCCTTCCCGGGGTTTGTCAGGCGGCGACGCACAACATCTTATTTCACTGTGTCTGAAAAGTCCGCTGCCCCGGGCCGGGTTATTAGGGCTGAATGATGTGCGCGCCACCGCTGAAATTATCCCCCGATAAAAATTTTTGGTTTTACCCCTGTGGGCCAAAGAAAAAGTCAGGATATGGGAAACCTCGGCCAAAAATTTACTTTTTGTTCTGTTCATTTGAAAAAATCTCCCAAAAATCCCTGCGCAATATTTTGGAGGAAGGGTTTTTTTAATGTTGGGCAATTCTTTGTGTTTAATTGGGGAAAAAATCCATCTGGGGGGAAAATTGTATAATATCAGGATCAGGTGAATTCTACACAGTGGGGAAAAAAAGGATCTTACTTTAAGCATTCTCTGTAAATGAAATACTTTAAATATACCACTGCGAAAACAAGAAATAATGGGTATGATACTCTATATTAAAAATCCCCGGGCAACTTTTATTAGGTACCCTGCCCAAAACTGCTCGTTAACACTTAATTTTTTAAAAAGCCAATCAAATAGCGGCAACCAGTGAATTTAGGCATGTAGACATGGTCAAGGAAAATCCCTGCATTTTAAACGGCATTTTTTAGGGGGAAAAAAGGGTGTTTTGATCCCCTTTAAACTGGCTTTTGGGTTTTTGGGTTTGCCGGGAAGGGGGCTGGCCCTGAGTTTTTCAAAAACTGCTGATCTCCGGGGAATTTTCACGCACAACCCATCTCTAGGGTTTCAAAAATGGTCCGAAAAAGAAAAAACATCCAGTGAGCGGCAGTCCTTGGGGGGAAACCCTTGTTGATCCCAAGGTCAAAGGGAGAATGGGCAAGTTCAGCTGATAAAAAAGGCAACAGTGATAAAAAACCCAAACCCTTAAAACCCAAAGGGTAGGCAGAAAGCATCTCTGAACCACATACGGCAACTTTGAGGCAGAGGGGCTAAGCACAAAGCCCACACCGGGTCCCACCCCTTTTTCAGCAAAAACGGGAAACTGAGGCCCCAAATTTTTCCAAGCTCATCGAAAGGGGACAGTAAAATTGAAAAACGGGTTGCCTGTCTGATATCCGTTTCTGTGCGAATCGAGGTGGGGTCAGAATTTGGCGTCAACAACATGAAACAGGATCCACCTGCCTTTATCAACGGTTCAGGCTGGTGGTGGGGTGTCATGTGGGGGGAATTTTTTCTTGCACTCTTGGGCCCCTTGTCCCAAATTAGCATCGTTGCAACCCCTTGGGGAAACATGCCACAAAGAATTGAGGCAGTTCTGAAGGCAAAAGGGGTCCAACCCTTACTAGCATGGTGTACCTAATAAAGTGGCCGGTGAGTGTACCTCTATAGTGCTGAGCACAAGACTAGGATGTTATATATCACACATTACATCAGAAACTATCAGGTGATGAAATAGAGGGAGGGAGAGATAGATAGATAGATAATAGATAGATTGATAGATAAAAAAAAATTATAGATAGATAGATAAATATAGATAGATAAATAATAGATAATAGTAATAGAAGATGATATGGGGATAGATAAAAGATAGATATAGATAGATAGATAGAAAAAGAAAAATGAAAGATAGATAGATAGATAAAATAGATAGATAAAAATGGAAAAAATAATGGATAATAGATAAAAATTGGATAGATGGAAATAGATAATAGATATGGGTAGTTTTGGAATAGATAGATAAATAATATGGGATAGTTTTGGGGAAATAAAAATAGAAAAGTTTTAGATAAAAAGATAGAATTTAGATTAAAGGGTTTAGATAGAATTAATTAGATATAGATAGATAGATATGGGATAGATAGTAGATAGATGGGGATAAAATAGAAAATTTGGGAAATAATAATAATATGGGATAAAAAGAAAATAATAGATAGATGGGGAAAAAAGATAGATATGGGATAAAATAGAAAATGGGATAAAATAGAAAAATGGGGTTGATATGAGATAGATAGATGGGGATAGATAGATAGATGGGGAAAATAGATAGATAGAAATGAATAGATAAAACAGATATATCATCTATCTCAATCTATCATCTCATATCCATCTATCCCATATCTATCTATCATCCCAATCTATCTATATTCATCGGGAAAGATAGAAGATAGATAGATAGAAATATTGATAAAAAACAGATTTAACCCAGCAGTTTCCATCCACGTTTTTATATAAAGCCCCCGCGCCCCCCCCCTTAAAACCCAATGAAATCAAATAAACCTTCCCCGTTTGGGGTCAATTGGAAAAAAAAAATTTTTTTCTTTTTCCCAAATCGAATAAGAAGGGGGAAATTTTTTAAGGCTTTTTTATTACTTTCTGAAAAGTCAAAAGTTTCCCCCATTTCCATTATATTTGGTGGCTTCCCCCTTTAAACTGTAGGACTTGGGTCAACTTTTTCTGGACCCTTTCCACAAGCTTCTCACAATAGTTGCTGGGAATTTTTGGCCCCTTCCCCCTGACAAAACTGGGGGAACTGAGCATTTTGGAGGCGTCTTGCTCGCACCGGCCTTTCCAGCTTTCCAAAATTTTTTCATAGGATTGAGATCAGGGCTTTGTGATGGCCCTCCAAAACATTGACTTGGTTCTCCTAACCACTTTGAACCAGTTTGCCATAGCTTTGGTCTTTCCCATTTGGAAGACCCATTTCCACCCAAAGCTTTAACCCCCCGTTTCTTGAGATGTGCTTCAGTAATTTCTTTCCTCATATGCCATCTTTTTTTGTAAATGCACCAGTCCCTCCTGCAGAAAACAACCCCACAACATGATGGGGGCCACCCCTGTGTCTCACAGTTGCAGGTGTTCTTAGGTTTCCCCAAGCTTCTCATTTTTTCCTCCAAGGGGGTAACGTCCCCAATTACCAAACATTTTCAATTTATTTTCGTCAGACCCGGGCATGTCCCCCAAAATGTAGTCTTTGTTCCCTGTGCATTTACAAACTTTAACTGGCTTCTCTGTTTCTTTTGGAAAATGGCTTCTTCCTGGCAGAGCGGCCTTTTGCATTTGATACATTGTTCACTGTTGGATAATGACACAATCTTACCAGCTTCTGCCAACATTTTCAAAAGGTCTCTTGCTTTTTGTTTTTTGGGTTGATATCACATGTCGGACCAAAGCACGTTCACCTCTGAACACAAAACCCAAAACCCTTCCTGAGCGTATAAGCTGGACATCCCCCCTTGTTTTATTTTGCATATAATTTACAGATAAACGGGGCCCTTTCAGGTATCGGGAAAATTGCACCAGAATGACCAACTGTCAAGTCCACAATTCCCTTTTTCCCGATATCTTGCTGTTTTTTTTTAGACTTTCCCATGATGTTACACCAAACAGGTGTTTTGGTGTAAAAAAATACACCCACACGTGTGTCAAATTTCAGATTTCCCAAATAAACCTATCAAAAGCTTCCAAAGACCTGACCTCATCATAGGGGCGGTCCCAAACTGATTAAAAGCAGAGTAATCCCAGTGTTTGGAAACTTCTCATTTTGCAGAAAGTATTAAAAATGTGTTGAAAAAAATTCTCTCTGTAATTATTCTGTCATATCAGCTCTGCTACTCCTAGCTCATGTTGCAGTGACATTTTTAACAGATGGTTGTAACAGTAAGGGTATGTTCATACGGCTTATTTTGAGGGTGCATTTCGCTGTATATTTCGTGGCGTACTGCGCTTAATACGTGAGGAAATGCGCCCCATAATTACCGTAATCCATAACTCTCATAGAGAACTATGGGTTAGCCCCTCCCTCCCACGTACAAAATGGGAGGGGAATAAAACATTCATTTAATTTAAATAATGCATTCTAGGGGCCGGGGGATTACCCCCCCCCCCCCCCCCCCCCCCGCGCGCCGGCCCCCAAAACACGACATATTTTTGGCCGTACTAAGTGCCCCCAAAACATGTGTGAACATACCCTAAAGAACAAGACTACAGAGTTCTAAATGGTTAAAGTTTGTCAGTAACTTAGATAAACAAGCTCCTGTGCAGGAGATTACAAATAGAAGAAAGTGATGTCACCATGGCCAGACCAGGCTGCTGGAGCAATGAAAGCAGAGAGAGATGATCAGAAGCTTGTGTGCACCAAGAAAGAAAAAGAAAATGCTTTGGCTCTGAAAGGGAAACAAAAACAGAACAACAAAGATTTGGTAATAGCCTTTTTTTTTACCTACATGTTTATAGCTATTCATGTGGTGAGATTGCCCCTTTAATGTGATGACTGATGGCTGTATATGCACCACGCATTCAATATAAGGTGACGCATCGCATCTTCCAAGGTCGGCCCCTGTGAGTGCAGCGCACAACGTGTGACTGACAAGGAGAGGAGCAGAGAACCTCTCTCTTATTAGGATGCATCAGCCTTGATGGATAACGGATGACAGTTACTGGGTCCCTAATGGCGTCTCCGCCGTCCGGCTCATCATATTAATAATTCTAAGTTTTAACCAGGTTGTTTTTTCTTTTTTGCTGGAGTTTAAATGAGCCGTACTTAGAGCTTTAATGTTTTACGCAGAACCAAGTAATTTAAAATGCCATTAAAGATAATCCCCTCAGCAGGAGGAAAAATGGCCGCTCCGCATATGTCAGAGGAATCGGGACACGGCCATGGTATACCGCCGGCGGGCGCTAACCCCGCTGCTGCTAAGTACCAACCAGTAGCAAGTGAGGAGGAAGAGCAACATGTCCCCAAAGTGTTAGACACGTACGACCAAAAAGGACAAGGGACATGCCCAAAAGTGGCGTTCTAGCAAGTTTTTTAGGCGCATTAAACATGTAAAGGCGCCTAAATCCGATACTTTTTTAAAAATTGGCATCAGGGAACCTTTTCAAGATTACTTACTGCACCTAAAATGGCACATCGTATCAAAAAAGGGGGCATTGCATCAAAAAAGGGGGCATTGCATCAAAGAAGGAGGCATTGTATCAAAAAAGGGGTATTGTATCAAAAAAAGGGGGGGATGTATCAAAAAGGGGCATTGATAAAAAGGGGGCATCGATCAAAAAAGGGGCATTTATCAAAAGGGGCATCGACAAAAAGGGGATGATCGAAAAGGGGGGATCCCATCAAAAAAGGGGCATTGAAAACAAAAAAGGGGATTAAACAAAAAAGGGGCATTGCATCAAAAAGGGGGGATTGTAAAAAAGGGGCATTGAAAAAAAAGGGGGCATTGTTTAAAAAAGGGGGGATTGATCAAAAAAGGGGCTTTAACAAAAAGGGGGATTGTATCAAAAAGGGGCATCGTATCGAAAAAGGGGGCATCCCATCAAAAAAGGGGGGCATCGATCAAAAGGGGGGGGATCGTATCACAAAGGGGGGACGTACGAAAAAGGGGCATCGCACGAAAAAAGTGGATTGCATCAAAAAAGGGGCATTGAATCAAAAAAGGGCGCATACTCAAAAAAGGGCGCATTGCATCAAAAAGGGGGGAATTGTATCAAAAAAGGGGGGATTGCATAAAAAGGGGCATTGCATCAAAAAGGGGGATTCATCAAAAAAAGGGGGATTTTACAAAAAAGGGGCATTTATCAAAAAAGGGGGCATTGCATCAAAAACGGGGGCATTTTATCGAAAAAGGGGCATGATCAAAAAAGGGGGGCAACCATCAAAAAGGGGGGATCGATCAAAAAAGGGGGGATCGTTCAAAAAAAGCCGGGGGATCGCATCAAAAAGGGGGGATGTATCAAAAAAGGGGGCGATCGTATAAAAAAAGGGGGGATGATCAAAAAGGGGGACTTATCAAAAAAGGGGGGATGTATCAAAAAGGGGGGATGAAACAAAAAAGGGGCATTGCCCTTTTTAAAAAATTTCCCGGGGGGGATTGTAACAAAAAAGGGGGCATCGTATCAAAAAGGGCGCATCGTATCGAAAAAGGGGCATCGCATCAAAAATGGGGCATCGTAACAAAAAAAGGGGGCCGCATCAAAAAAGGGGGGATCGCACAAAAAAGGGAGCATTGTAACGACAAAGGGGGCATCGAAACGAAAAAGGGGGATGTATCGAAAAGGGGGGTCCCTTGGGGGGATCAAAAAAGGGGCAATAACAAAAAAAGGGGGCATTGCATCAAAAAAGGGGGGCATTGTATCAAAAAAGGGGGCATTGTATCAAAAAAGGGGGGCACTGTATCAAAAAAGGTGCACTGCATCAAAAAAGGGGGACGCACAAAAAAAAAGGGATTTTTACAAAAAAATGGGGATCGTATCAAAAAAGGGGGGCATTGGGGATCAAAAAAAGGGGGGATCGTACAAAAAAGGGGGCAGTATAAAAAAAAGGGGGCATTTTATCAAAAAAGGGCACTGCATCAAAAAAAAGGGGGGGATTGATTAAAAAAGGGGATTGATCAAAAAAGGGGCATTGCTCAACACTCGGCACTAGATATCATTGGTATATAGGTAGCGTCATGGGGCTCTTTCCCCCGGGGGGACAAACAATGTAAGGCGCCTCAATGGGCCTTGCGTGACGGGGGCCCAGTGCACCATATTTAGCGCATTACAAGTGCCCCTTCCCGTCGTAAATGCGCCTATTTTTTGGGTACACAGTTTCTTTACAACACAATATGGTGTACAAAGGGGTTTTTGCCGCAAAATAGAAAAAAAAACGGGGGTTGGGGCATTGGGACATTCCCCTTATTGTTTCTATGCATCGGGCACAAAACGTGATATCGGGATACTTGTATCGCTCTTATCACCATTAAAAAGCAGTGGGGGAAGGGGGGTCAATTACAGCTCAATGGCTGGCTAAGCTAAACCCCAATAGGGGGCAACACAAGCCCCTGGCCACTGGGAAAGATATAGCAGGTCAAGTAACAAATGAGTAGCAGCTCACAAAACCCCTCCACTAGGGGGACAATTAGATGATAAAAAACTGCACTTTTTGAACTACCTGTTCATACCAGTAGCAGAAAGAAACAGTAAAATACAGGGGGAACTGCACAAAGCAAAAATACGAAAAAAACCCACTCACAGCCCCTATCATGAGGAGATGGTTGTTGGTATTATAAGGCCCTTCCCAACGGCACGGGTTTTTCATTTGATTTACAACTTTTTCAGATTTGAAAGCCGACTGTCGCCCTTTCACATTGACTTTAAGGGAAAACCCGTCGCTCCCCACGCACAATTTTCCCCCATCGTTTTGACACCACCGCGTCCAAAAAATTTAGAACGTTCATTTTTCCGCCTGGTTTTTTTTGGCGAAATGAACTTGGGGGTGCAAGGGGGAAAAGGGAAAACCCCGCTACCTGAAGAAAACTTTCCCCCCGCGACCGAAAAGAACAAATACCATCAGGATTTCCCAAAAATTTTTTGGTCTCTGTAGGAAAAACCCCCCTAATTGCATATAGATAAGGCGATTCAAAGGGGCCTGAAAAATCCACACCCTGGGATCACCTGATCTCAATTATCAATTAGATGATTAAAAAAAAAAACGCACATTAAATTTAAACCCTGTTCACACCAGTATGCTGAAAACCCACAAAATTAAAGGGGGAATTGCACAAATCAAATACAAAAAAAGACACCACTCAGATAATAAGACGAACAGAAGGTGCCTTAAATATAATACATGTGTGCACCTGCTGTTTAAAGCCTAATCCCTCTACTATTTGATTGGGCAGCTGCCCAGCACATTTTAAGTGTCCAAAACAAAATATTGACACCCTCTGCTCTCCAGTGTTGAACACCTAAAAGTGCTGGGCAGCCCGCCCAATCGAATTAAAGGGCGTAATATCTGTAACCAGCATGGGTACCACAGATCGTTTTAGGGCCCCCTTCTTATCCCCTTTATCATACAATTGTATACCAGAAACCACCCCCCTTATCATGCAGGGCTGTGAGTGGTTGTTTTTATTGGTATTTTTGCATTCTACAATCCCCCCATGTATTATATTTTTGGCTTTTCACATCGGGTGTGAACAGTGCAATTCAATCTGGGTTTTTTTAATCGCAAATTTAATAATTGAGTTTGATCAGGTGATCAAAGGGGGGGGATTTTTCACAAACCCTTTAAAAACTTTGCCTCTCCTTTTAAAGGGAGGTAACGGGGAGTGCACTGATGACAGGAAGCTCAAAAGTTCTTTGTCTCCACATACAGGAAACAGCTCTGTGTTAAGCCCAGGAGATCAGGAGACTAAAAAGGTAACCATTAAAGCCACACATTTTGGTCCTTCCTCCCATAGTTATCAACATGATGGTGGAAACAGAGGCCGGCACTAAGACTGAGGACAGTAGGGAAGAAAATAGACTTTAACCAGCAAAGGATCAAAGGGGCAGTGGGTTACATGAAAAGGGGAAACACTTTCATCAGGAATGCGCTGCTTGGCTGCTGAGAAGGGAGAATACATAAAGCACCATAAAAAAATAATGAATTAGCATAGAAAACATCAAAGAAAAATGAATGAAATCTCAGGCAAGACATTAGAGAATTGTTTTTTGTATTGGTTCGACAGACGTCTTTAAGAGAAACAAAGCTGCTGTTACTTCAGGCTTAATTGTCCTTTAAAGATGTGTGCTATAGTTTATAATCGCTCCGTTACTTTATAAGTAGATTTCATTCGGTCCCCACCGGAGGGACAAGAGGTTTTTTCAAATAACAGATGTTTTTTAAGAACCAGAAGTGCAGCTTTATAATTCAAGTGTGATTCTCCAGGGATGGGCAACATCTCAAAAACAAGTCTACAGCAGTGGTTACACATAGTTCAAACAGGAAGACGGGCAAGGGCTGCTAAAAATACAAATGCTCTGGTGAGATAAAAGCAAAATGATTTATTCTCATGGCACTCACTATTCTGCTGGTGCAGTCACGTTACACACATTTCTTATCCGTACGATCCTAGTTACATTCGTATTATACCCAAGGGGGCACTCACATTCTGCTGGGCAGTCACTGTACAACATTACTTATCCTGTACTGACCCTGATTTCATCCTGTATTATACTCCAGACTGCCTCACTATTCGCTGTGTAGCACTGTCATACATTTTACCTGTACTGATCCTTTGTAACTCCGTATATCCCAATGCATCACTATTCTCTGGTGCATCACGCATACATTACTTACCTTTCTGATCCGAATTACATCCCGTATTATCCTCCCGACTGCACTCACTATTCTGCTGGTGCAGTCACTGACATGCATTTCTTTTCCTGTACTGTCCTGAGTTAAAATCCTTTTTACCTCCAAGCTGCCTCACTATTCCGGTGCAGTCCTGGTACATACATTACTTATCCTGTATGATCCTGATTACATCCGTATTATCCTCCAAGCTGCCTCCTATTCTGCTGGGGGCAGTCACTGTTACATACTTTTCTTATCCTTACTGTCCTGATTTTCAACCCTTTTTATCCTCCCGAGCTCGCTCACTATTTTGCTGGTGCAGTCACTGTACTACATTACTTATCCTGTACTGACCTGAGTTACTCCTGTATTTATCCAGAGCGCACTCACTATTCTGCTGGGGCAGCACTGTTACACTTATTACGTATCCGACTGATCCTGATTACTCCGTATTATACTCCAGAGCTGCACCACTTTCGCTGGGCAGTCACTGTTCATACATTACTTTTCCTTACTATCGGATTACCCCCTGTATTTCCTCCGAGCCCGCACTCACTTTCGCGTGCGTCACTGATATACTTACTTTTCCCCTTTCTGATCCCGATTCCAACCCCATTTTACTCCAGAGCTGCGCTCAATTCTGCTGGTCAGTCACTTTTACAACATTACTTATCCTGTACGACCAGTTACATCCGTATTATACTCCAGAGCGCCTCATTTCGCTGGGGCGTCACTGTCAACATTACTTATACTGTACTGATCCTATTACTCCTGTATTATCCCCAACTGCGCTCACTATTCTGCTGTGCAGTCCTGTCATACATTACTTACCTGTACTGACCTGATTACATCCTTATTTTAAATCCAGAGCTGCACAACTATTTTGCGGTGCAGCACTGTGTACACTTATTTCGACCTGTACGATCCTGAGTTACACCTGTATTTTTACTCCCGAGCGCACCACTATCTGCTGGTGCAGTCCACTGTGTACAACATTACTTACCTGTACGAACGGGAGTTACATCCTTATTATCCTCCAACTGCACTCACATCGCTGTGCAGTCACTGTATATACTTACTTATCCTTACTGACCTGATTTTCCCTCCGTATTATACTCCCAAACTGCCTCACTATTTTTTGCTGGGCGTCACGTTACATACATTACTTATCCCTTTCTGACCAGTTACATCCTGATTGTCAAGAATATACAGAGGATTTTCCCAAATTTCCAAGGGGGACCTTTAATTTCAATGCCATTTTTCAGCTGAAAAATAAACCATTATCTTGCCCTTTAAGGGTTTATGAAGCACAATATTTTCTTTTGAGTCACGTTGATATGCTCTATAATATGTAATTGTCAAATATCATGAGAATTACAAACTTTTATACGACGCAGGGGCAAGAAGCGTGAACTGTTTGACAGAAGGATTTGATGGAAGCAATAGTAATGGATGAGCTTGGAGCTTCAGCAATAAGAGATAATGTCATAAGGGGACAGGACTTAATTGTAATTCGCACTGTCGCCAGTGCTGTGTAGGGCAGTTCAATATGCTTCATCCCTATGGGAACAAAAATGAGCGCAACACAGGCCCAGAATTAATGTCTCCAGGACCTTGGACAGAGGTCAGGAGTCAGGGAGGTAATTGTCTGCTGAGGGCTGGAGAGCGGCTGCACTATTCTGACTGGATCAGTGGCTGCAGCGTGGGATTACTGCAGGGGAACCGGGTCACAACCCAAACAGAGACTGACTACAACAGCCTGACAGCAAACACTGACTACAACAGCCTGACAGCAAACACTGACTACAACAGCCTGACAGCAAACACTGACTACAACAGCCTGACAGCAAACACCGACTACAACAGCCTGACAGCAAACACTGACTACAACAGCCTGACAGCAAACACTGACTACAACAGCCTGACAGCAAACACTGACTACAACAGCCTGACAGCAAACACTGACTACAACAGCCTGACAGCAAACACTGACTACAACAGCCTGACAGCAAACACTGACTACAACAGCCTGACAGCAAAACAACTGACTACAAACAGCAACACTGACCAGCAAACATCTGCACTGCAACCTGCCGGACAGCATAACACTGGACTGCAACAGACTGACAGCAAAACACTGGACTGCAACTGGCACTGAAAAGTCACATACCACTGACTAACAACAGCATGACAGCAAACCACTGACTGCTATACAGCTGAAGAATACACCGAACTACACGTACTGACAGCAAACACTGACTACAACAGCCTGACAGCAAACACTGACTACAACAGCCTGACAGCAAACACTGACTACAACAGCCTGACAGCAAACACTGACTACAACAGCCTGACAGCAAACACTGACTACAACAGCCTGACAGCAAACACTGACTCTACTCAGCCTGACAGCATACATGCATTTTTGGAACTGGAGGACCCGATATTTGCCTATTGACAGTTGCACAATTGTAGATCAAGTACCATAGAGATATAGCAGAGCCGAAAGTGTCACTTACAGGTATCTTCTACATAACGGCAATATCTCACTAAGGCAAGGTTACCCAGATCTTCTGGAGAGGCAAAACATACACTGATGCCAACAAGGATTGTGCTAAATATCCTGCATTTTACTCCAGAGCTGCAATCCACTATTTGATGGTGCAGTCAATGTACATACCATCTACTTATTCTGTACTTGAATCCTGAGAACTACATCCTGTATTTATCTCCAGAGCTGCGCTCAATATTATGTGGTATGCAAGTCAATGCTGTATACATACATTAACTTTCCTTGTATGAATCCTGATGTTAACATCCTGTAGTATAACTCCAGTAGACTGCAATCACTATCTCTGCTTGGTGAAGTCTCTGCTTAATACATTACTTATACAGGTATTGCTTCGGTCGTTAAATCCTCGATATTATACTCCATGAGCTGACTACATCCACTATTCCTGCCGGTGCAGTTCACTGTGCACATAGATATTACTTAGCCTGTACTCGATTAATGAGTTACATACTGCATTTTTCCTCCAGAGCTGCACTCCTATTCTGCTGTGCATGTCATATCGTACATACCTTACTTATCCCATGCCTACTGTACTGTTGCTCCTCGAGTTAGCATCCTGTATTTCTTCCAAGAGACTGCACTCGACTATTCTGCTGTGCAGTCTACTGTTTCAACAATATAAATTTTACATCATGTATGATCATGAGTTAAAATCAATGTTTTATTACCAAGAGCTGCACTCACTTTCTCTGCGGGTAAAGTCACATGTGTACATACATTAACTTTCCTGTACATGATTTACTGAGTTACAGTCATGTATTATACTCACTGAACTGCACTCCAATATTTCTGCTGCGTGCACCGTCACTGTACAATTCATTACTTATCCTGCATGATCCTGTGTTAACCATCACTGTGTTTTATCATCTCCAGAGCTTTGCCAATCACTATTCTGTGTGTGGATGTCACTGTGTACATTTCATTACTTATACTGCTACTGATCCTGAGTTACATCCCTGTATTATTACTCCAGGAGGCTGCAGACTCAATATTCTGCTGGTGGATCGCTCACTGAGTACATATCATTACTTTCTTGCTACTTGATACTGAGTTACATCCTTGTATTTTACTTCCAGTAAGCTGCATCTACGTATTATGCATGCGAGTGCAGTCAACTGTAGCTATCTACATTACTTATTCTGTATGTTGCCTGGTTACATTACTGTATTATACTACAGAGATGACCTCAACTATTCTGCTGGTGCAGTTCACTATGTACATACAACAATTAATTATCCTGTAATGATCCTGAGGTTACATCCTTGTATTTTCCATCCAGAGCTGCACTCAATATCTGCTGCTGCTAGTCAACGGTGTACATTCATTTCTTATCCTGTACTGATCTCCTGAGATACATACTGTATTATCCTCCAAGAGCTTGCTACTTTCTATTTATATCAGTGGTTATACGGACAAAGGATCAACATACAATATTTTAGGTATGTTTTCAAGTAGCGGTCTCTGATCAATTTTAATCTGAGCAGAAAGGAATGGTTGGGTCTCCATAAGCTCTATGGTGGTGGAGGTGTCATGGCTGCGGGACCCCCCAATTGTCACCTTACCCTTGGCTGTATGTTTTAGGGAATCAATATCAAACTCCATATCAGTACAGGGGGTACAGGTTTTTTTTTCACTGCACTTACTGTACTGGGACTTAGTGCTAAAGTCAACCCTTCTCAGGGTGGATGTGCTGTGCAGACACTGTACAAGCAGAGACTGCTGCTAGATTTCAGCATCTTGAAGTCACTGAAGGAGTAGTGGATTGCAGCCCTGATCGGTGGATTCACTTTAAAATTTGAATATAACCGTAAATAAATACTCCACAAAGCAAACATGTAAGTCTATAATGTATGATAAATATTTAATTCACCATCGTTAAACAAGTACTTTCTCCAAGATGAGAAATCTGTTTCCCCCGGCATGAAATCAAAATGACACTGACTGTAAAGTAATAGCATCGTCAGAAGAAACGCTTTCCTCCAAGTCGGAGATTGAGTCATTTTTCAGTGAAATTTCTTGCCGTAATTTTGGGCGAGATGAAAGTCTCCCCCTGTAATAAATAGGAGTCATAGATCTGTTGTATTGACTTTGAAGTGTTTTACCGGCAAAAAGGAAAAACGGCTGAAAACCGTCTCAGCGCAATCAAATATCAAAGTCTGGGATTAGGAGGTAGGAGGCCCTTGTTTAAAGACTGGTACACTATTTATCTGAAGTGGTCTTAACAAGTAAGGCCGGTGTTCACAAGGGCTTATTTCACGACAGGCTTTGTGCGCCGTATTCGACGGCACAAAATCCGCAGTGAATACGGGGCGGGACGGGGGCATCAAGGAGGCCGGAGCGACGGCGGCGGGGACGATCCAGCGCATATCAATTGACAATGCATATGTTACTGAGCGTCACCTGCCGCCGTAAATAATGTGCATGTCAACTTTCTCCCCCCTGACGGCGGATTTGCCGAGCGCGGGGGCTAGGTGTCGACGGATTCACTGTTCTCTATGAGTGCAGGGGATTACCGTTAATGTACTCTTCCCGTTGGGAATTGGCAGCGTATTTGAAGGGCAAATCAGCCGCGCGGAAATACGGCGCCAATCCGTCGGCAAAATAGCCGTTTGTACGGGGATAAGGCTGTCTTATTGCCACAATAGCACCATGTCTGAGCCTTCACATAGCATCCTATCGTGCTTTATGCATACCAATCAGAGCCTTAGCAACCCAATGAGAGCTCATATAACAAAACACCAATCAGAACCCATTACTTATACAGAGAAATATCAACACAATCAGAGCACCATAACAACCAATTCAGAACCACAATAATAACTCACAATGAAGACCATAGCAACACCTATCAAGAGCCATAACAAACCAATCAGAAACCATTCTAAACCAGAGCCCTTAGCAACCAATGGACTGCAAGCCCATAACAACAAATCAGAATCCTCATATAACCCAGCTAGACCATTTGCAAACAAATCACGATCCCTTAGAAACCAATCATGTAGCCCATTACAACCAAATCAGAGTTCATAGTAAAAACTTCAGAAAGCTACACAGTGTTAGACATTGATAAGGTTTCTGTGTTCTGATTGGTGGCTGTGGGCTCTGATTGGTGCTATGGGCTATGATTGGTCGGGGTTTGTGCTATGATTGGTTACTATCGGGATCTGTTAGTATGGTTTCTGATTGGCTGGCTTGGGACTAATGATTTAGTTGCTATGTGCTTTTATTACTTGCCTTAAGCTCTGATTGATTGGTTGTTATGAGCTCTGGTTGCTATGGACTCTCTGATCTGGTTGTTATAATGATGTATTAGTTTTGTTATGCACGCTCTTGATTGTGTTGCTGATGGGCATCTGATTGGTTTGCTATGAGCTCTGATTGGTCGGTTTGAGCTCTGATTGGTCTGTAAGGGCTCTGATGGTAGCATATAAGCTTGATTGGTCACTGTGGGCTCTGAATGGTTGCTATGTGATCTGTATTGTCAGCTGTGCCTCTGATGTGTTGCTATAGCCTCCTAATTGGTTGCTGATGTGCTCTGATGGTTGCTACGAGATTCTTCTTCTGATTGGTGAGCTATGGAGACTATGATTGGTTGCTATGGGCTCTGACTTCTGGTCGCTATAAGCTCTGATTGGGTGATATGGGCTACTGATTGGTGATAGCGGGTCTTAATTGAATTGGTCTGATATCGTGCTTTTATTAATTGCCTTCAAGCTGATTGGTTGCTATTTAGACCGGCTCCATGGTTAATACTGAGCTCTGACTTGGTAGCTAAATGAGCCCCTCTGATTGGGTGCTATGGGCTACTGTTCTGGTTGCTTATTAGATCTGATTGTGTCGTATGTGGGACTCCTGATTGGTTGCTTATGAGCTCTGATTGGTTAGCTAGTGGGCTCTGATTGGCGATGATAATGCTCTGATTGGTCATGTGGGCTCTGATTGGTTAGCTATGAAGAAGATCTGATTGGTCGATGTGGGCTCTGTTTTGGTTGCTTTGGGCATTGATTAGGTCGATATTAACATATGATTGGTTGCTATGGGCTAATGTTGGTTGCTATGAGATCTGATTCGGTCCTCGCTAGGGGGCTCTGAATTGGTTGTATGGGCTTTGATTGAGTTGCAGATGAGCTCCTGATTGGGGCCGATGCTGAGCTCTGATTGGTTTGCTATGGGCTCTGATTGTGTTGCTATGAAGATCTGATTGGTCGCGATGTGTGCTATTCTGTATTGGCTGGGCTATGCGCCTTGATTGGCTGATATGTGTTCTGATTGGGGCTCGTTAGAGCTACGATTGGCTTGCTAATGAACAGTCCTGTTATTGAAAAGTTTTTGGTGAATGAGGCCTATTGTTCCTAGGGCTTTGCTCACATTCTGTTGCAGATTCTAATAGATTTTTTGACAGGTACAAGGCAGATACTAAGTTGCTGTAAACAGATTTAAAGGGAAGTTCTAAAACTAATAAAAGGATTTCTTAAATAATAACTCTTCTAATGTTGGGCAATTTTGTAATGTACGTTTATTAAAATTTCTGTGGGCTATCACGAAAGTTCCTATTTAAGCGGTCGGTAACATACTGTCATTCTTGTGTTTCCTCTATACTGGAAAAAACTGCTCTGTGTCACAGACTAGGACGTTCTTGGGGACTAAATAGAGAGAGGCTTTTTTTTTCAGGGCAAAACATTTGAAGGCCCACCACTACTATTCATTGTGCCTTCCAGGGCAGTAAACAGGGGGCGTGCACTGATAACAGGAATCTTAGTAGTTCTGTGTATTTACACATAGAAAATGGCTCTGTGTTCAGCCCAAAACATCAGGTGATCAAAGGGGTGTATTTTTTTCATGAAAACCATATATGCCACACCCCCTTTGGTCCTGTTTTTCGAAGGTGTAAACAGGGGAAGTGCACTGATAACAGGAAGCTCAGTAGTTCTGTGCCTCTTCACACAGGAAACAGCTCTGCATCCAGCCCACGAGATCAGGTGACTAAACAGGTGCAGCTTTTTATAGGATAACATTTGAAGTGACTCTCCTTTGGTCCTGCCTTCCAAGGGAATAAACAGGTGATGTACACGGAGAACAGGAAGCTCAGTAATTCTGTGTGTCCATACACAGAAAACAGCTCTGTGTCCAGCCCAGGAGATCAGCTGACTAAATAGGTCTGACATTTTATAGAGCAACCTTTGAAGTCACTCCCCATATGGTCACACTGACTTCACCAACAGAGTCAAACAGCGTGAATAATACACGGATGACAGGAATGATAATGTAATTTACTGGGTGTCCTATACAACAGAAAAAAAAAATCTCTGTGTTAAGCCCAGGAGATCAGAGTGAACATAAATAGGATGTGAATCTTTTATTTGGGGGCACCTTTGAAGTCACTCCCCTTTGGTTCTGCCTTCCAAGAGAGTAAACAGGTGATGTGCACCGTTGACAGGAAAGTCAGTAATTCTGTGTGTCCATACAGAAAACAACTCTGTGTCCAGCCCAGGAGATCAGGTGACTAAGTAGATGTGGCTTTTTATAGCGCAACCTTTGAAGTCACTCCCCTTTGGTCCTGCCTTCCAAGGGAGTAAACAGGTGATATAAATGATGAAGGGCAACGGTCAGTAATATCTGCTATCCTACTCAAAGAAAACGGCCTCTGTGTCGAGCCAAGGAGATCCAGGTGTCCTCATCAATCAGTTAACGTTTTGACAGCACTGCACTTTCGGCGTCCTGCCTTTCTGAGGTTTTAAAAAAAGAGATAGGATTTACCTTGAGACTGAGTTTGGGAAAGAGAAAGATAAAGAAGGCACAGCAAAGGATTCTGGGGTTTGTAGTTTTAAAAGATAAAAGGGAAACAGGTTTTAAACAGGAAACACTGCACAGAAAAAAAAGCACAAATTACTAATAAGAAAACTGCTCAGGCAGGCAAGATGATATGAAGACTCCTCAAGGCAATTTAAGATTTTTTTTGTTGGCAGGATAAGCCCTTTGAGGGCAAAGCTAAAATGTAAGAGCTGTACACTTGCACTAAAGCATTAATGTTGTGCGCTGACTCGCCCTCAGGCATCATATTCCGCTATATGAGCCCCATCAGTTTTACAGCACAAATTTCTTCCAAACATGTCAAGACTGAGTAACCAGCATCAATCTTTCTGCAAGAAGCCATTGCCGTGACCTTCAAGGTCCCTGATAAATAAGCCTCGCAGAACCTGCATATCAGTCCCTAGCCACCTGCACACCTGTGGCAGAGCAGAGTACTCCGAGCGAAGGGATGTCACGGTACCTTTTCTCGCTGCCTCAGTCTAAATCCATCTAAATGGAACATACGTTCTCATATATGCAAACCGGCTCCCACACTGACATTAATCCAGCCCTGAATGACAGCTTGATATCCTCGGCTGCCTCAAATGGCAGAGAAAATAACCCTGCATTGTTAAGCGGCTTCTCGATTCCTGTCAACAGGCTGCAATGCTTGCTAACAAAGTGAACAATGTCGAGAAGAAGGGTGAAGAGAAGTGGCAAGGCTGGCGCCATATCTAATAGGAGCAGGTCCAGGGAACATCCTTGGTATTGTGTGGTGGCCTCTTAGGGTGTACTCAATGTTACTTCTCCATGGTGGCATGGACTCCACAAGACCTTTTTTAATATTGAACCTTTGTCATGTTCTAAAAATTCATCTTAGGGAGGGTCCGGCACATTGGTTGTGTGCGTGGCGTAATGGTGTCCTCAATGCATGATCCATAGGAGGCGCTGGACTACAAAAGACCTTTCTAAAATTGACCCTCTTGATCATGATCTTCCCCATACGCTTATAAAGGGAGGGTCCGGCACCTTTGGTGTCGTGCGTGGGGTAGGGGTGACCTCCTGCAATTGACCAATGGACGGCAGGTCGTATACACTTGTAAGCAGGGTTAGTGGCGAACACCAAGGAACGGGAATTGGGACACGATCATGGAAAAGTAGAGGGAACCACCACACTCCCTTCCGGGTACGGGCACACCTGGTTCGTCTAATGTGGTGGAGATCCTCGGGTCGACCCTCACCATTGGGAACTGCCCACAATGCAACTCGGAACCTTACCCACACGAGGTTTCCCCCGCATACATAGACCTTCTATTCTATTTTCCCTTATGTAATGTCTAACTACATCTCTTTAAGAACCGACAAGGGCTCCAGCACCACTCTGGCTCGTGTCGCTACGAGGAATACGGGTGCACCTCACTCATGCATACTGAACACTATGGAAACCGCGGCAAAACCCCTATCCGATGGAACTGCAAACTCACCATACATTAGGTGTAGGGTTCCATGGGGTATAAACCGGGTGGCTGAGGGGTACATCACAATGTCTCATTGAGGAGATTAACAGCGAATGTCCAGGAAGGCACCTTGGTCACTCGGTGTCGTAAACCGAAGAGTCGGGCTCAGCTCTAGGCGTAATTGCCTCCCTCTGCACCTGTTACACATGAAAGGACCTAAAGCGGACATTCCACACTTTGTATCAAGTATTCTAGAAGGAAACGAGTGACCAACCTCAAGTAAACGAGGTACATTGACATACCACCATGTGGTCTTATCTTGGGGCAACTGTTCGTACCTTATTCCTGGCCATCTCTACCGAATAGGGTGGGCGACACTAAATGCACCCTTGGTTGTGTTGAAGTGAAAGGCATAAGGGTCCCGTCTCTCAACTGCACCTTTTCCCTAAGGATTGGAACATAAACTAGGAAAACTCAATCCACCCCACAAGTTCATTTTAATTTGGAAAACCTCCTCTGTTTTTGGTGTAAAAGACTGGTGACGTCTACATGCGTGCACCGGGTACGCGACACTTGGTATCAGTACGTCACGACAGTAGACGGACCTTTAGTGTGCCACCTCCTAACTGCACTGGAAACTCATATTGGAAGTCATCTCTGAACCCTCTCAACCTCCCCCATGCTCCTCCCTCTAGAGAGTGGAATACAATCGCCATATAGGGTGCCCAATAGGGATCACCTGACCGCTCATTCTACTAAAAGGGCAAGGTCCCTAACTCACAAAGGGCCCTCGGCCAACAGCCGGCAACCTTGGTCTACATGTAACCGTAGGAGAGTAGGGTAGAGGTGATATCAAATTGCACACAGTCACATGGCAAAGGCCTAGACCTGCCTCGACTGACCCTTAACACATAAGTCTTCTGAAAAGTAGGGCCATACCATCACTCTACTTTTGCTGTTATCGCACTCTCCATTCGCACTAATCATCGCAAATTATAACTAGGGAAACACCTTCAAGGCAGTCACTCCTGGCAATTATTTATATTCGTACGAGAAACCCCACCGTAGGTGGTCCCATTGACCTGTGAAGCCTGGCTCTAAACTTCGAAAGTGTCACTCTACCATTATCTATACAGTAAGACATACGGTCGGCTCCAATATAACGAAAAAAGGTACTTCGGATCTCAATAAAATTACAAAACCTCTGAAAGTACGGACCAATTTTGTCCATGTACTCACAATCGCATATACTAGACAGTAGGAGTCCAACAAAAGAGGCGCACCCTTCGAAGCTACTTACACAATCAGTCAGTGGGAAGTTAGGACCACTTAGGGCTAACTCATGCCCCCCTATGTAGTCTCCAACTTGACAACAGACCCACTATGAAGGCCCACCCCAACCACACCCACTATGACCACGATAGGCACATCAAACATGTTCAACTCGGTCGTACAACGATAGGCATGAAACTCTATCTGGATGCGTTCTCTAAATCAATCTCTATACGGAAGACTACCCTTCAAAAGGATAAATGCGACAAGGTCGGGGTTGTTGTGGGCAGTTCCCACAAAATGGCAACGTTGAGCCAGCAAAAGCAAGGCATATATGATCCAAACTATCTAGGCAATGGAAAACCCTACAGTTCAATGATCACCATACCCACACACAAACATAAATATCCTTGACATGACCAATAAGTGTGGAATCTGGACAATTTCTCAACAACCCACTTATGAAAATATTTCCATTGTATACATACACATAGGGTTCTGAGAGGGTATTCCGGTTGTTCTCCACCCTATCCTGATTATCACCTTGTCGACACCTGTAGACTATTTGGATAGAGAGGGAACACCTAATCACCACAATACCACTCTCCAGGCACCTAGAAGTTAATGTCCGCCACCAACACACGCGTGGGAACCATACCCCAATCAAGGCGTCTAACAGCTCCTCACCACAAATAACATATTTGCCATAAATCGGATTCCATCTGAGAGGAAACCTCCCTTTCACGGACTCTACCTACAAACAAGATCACCTAGGCTTATTGTGTTTTTCAGTACCACTGGCACGAGCTGTAGTGCCCGCATCACATAAACCTACCTAACATTGGGATGACCACATCGGGTCACTGCACACTATGCGTTAAAAGCTGTAAAGCAATAAAACCTGAGTGGGTAGGGTAGCCGCTCTAACACTAAACTATGCACTCTACGACCAACTGGTGGCACTTGGGGTAAACTTCAAACAACTACAACACCTGCGCTATCCTAGGTGAATGTGCGTATTTATATTATGTCAAAGGGGTCGCCTTGGGCGCAACCTAGGATTTTCTATCTAGGCAGAACCAGGTCCCACATCAATCAACCACAAAACCCGGGTTAACAACTTGAGCCCCATGCTGTGCGTGGGTCATTATACATGTGAGCTAAGTGACTCATTGCCATAAAATGTCCATAATGGTTAAGAGCTTGAGTATTGAATGTAATATTGTGGCGACGGAGAAATCAGAATTACTACAAGGAAACAGTAGTCCGGGATTACGGGACAAACTTTGCGCAAAGGATCATGTAACCTTGTAGGCCATCCTCTGAGTCAAAATCACCCTATGTTCATCACTATGTAAAAGATTGGGAAAAAACTCTACTCCTTTTCATGACTTATAAAAGCGCTTATACGACATTTTGGGACTAAATCCCTAAACCCTGGCGTAGCGGATACATTCACTGTATTCTCTAATAGTCTGGTCATCACTACGGTTGGGGAAGATAGGGACCTAAATGCTTAGTGGCAAGTGACTACGTCATGTGGCTAAAATGGTGTAGGGGGGTCAGGCCTTCTGTTATATAACCACCCAGGTTTCAGTAGGTAAAAAACCGTACGGGGGATATAGGTCACCGCTCACGTATTACGTGTACGTCGTGGACCGTACTCAAGGACCACCCTAGGGTTATGACACTATCACACTAAGTCGCCAGACTGGACGTTTGGAGTCAATTCGTACTCTACACATGCGAAACTGAATACATATTGGATACATAGGTTAATCACAACCACTAACAAGTAAACCATCGGAAAACCTTTCAAGGCAGGTAAGGCATCGGGCATAACTCCTGGGCATGCAGGTGCATTGTTACATAGCCCACTAAAGCATTGATATTTTGAGGTGGGTAATTAGGTAAGGCCGATGTATGCCTCAGCGGAATTCAACGATGGCGTGTGTTAGAGGATGTGACGTCTTTGCAATGTGTGCAAATGAGAGTAATGGATTATACCACGGATTTCACTAGAACTAAAGGATAAGAGTGCATTAGGTGTAAGGACCCTACTTAGGGTAATGACGAGGGGTAAACATTTGGGAGTTTGGGGCAATAGCTGGAATTACTCTCTATTACCGGAGTATCAGCCAAATTAGGCTGTTGGAATCTTTGTTACAAAACCAGCGGGAGCTAGTGTGCGTAATTTGTGGACCCTACACCCACAACGGTTTAATGCTGGGTCAGACTGACCCATGCGAAATTAAACCTACTGGACTCTAACCAACTAGACCTCTCGGAAGGACAATGGTTCATGCAAACCGGTCGTATTCTTCACAAAGTGGATAAGTTGAATTCATAAATGCTTTCCGAGGAAATATTAACTTTAATGTGCGCGTGAGTTTTTACTAGGCACGGGACTGTAAATAATCGTCATGAGTAACTACTAGGTCTTACAGTAATGCACGGTGCGGTGGCTCTTATTTCTAACTAGTCCTCAGGGTGGCCTCTATTAGATACCTCACACACACGATATACACATTCATATAAGTTGGATAAATGCAGGACATGAGTCCAAACACCCACACATAGGATTCACACAGTGGTTGTAACTGGAGCACATCTACGTGTCCACTTGTCTAATATTCTCGAATTTAGGCGAAACAACGTGTCCGGCCACTTTGAAACCAAATATGTTTCTTACCCCAGCAGGTCACCTATAACTACATGTCTAGAGTTGTGTGGTTGCACATCGTATACCAATGGGAGGACATACGGACTCCCCCTCTCACTTATAAGAACATTCAAGAAGTGTCTTGTGCTAATACTGTCACCCATGAGTCCATAAATAGAAAAAAATCCTTCATTAGTAATAAGGTTCGAATAAAGAACTATATGAGATAACTGTATTCTGGAGGGGAACAGATTACACTGGACAATATGTAGCGCATAGAAGCTTAATGACATTTGAGTCACAAGGTTCAAGTCCCCAACACACTTATAAAAACTTTGTCTATGTTCTCTGTAGCCAAAATCCCTTTCTATGGACATCTATACTGAGGATACCGAGCCAAACATGAATTTTTTTCATTGACGTAAAATAGATCTAAGGTTCGTGTGTGAGAAACACGGAAGCAAATGGGGATCCCTCATGATCATGGACCATGGGTTAAACACCAACGGCACTACTATGGGACTACTCTAGATGATACACTCACCCTGTACAGGTTGTCTTCCCCCTAAAATTCCGAGGGACCTCGAGTACACCAACTAAATTTAGAACATCACTTATGTAATATAGTTCGGTTACGCCAGGACTTTTCTTGACCTAATGATTAATTCAGTTACGGCGCTCAAGGTGTACATAAATGAACAATATGTGTGAGTGAGTGATGAGATTAACGTGTTTAGGTTGTGTGTAAGTGCGGCCCAACATCAAAACCGTGCGAAATGCCACGGGGTCAGGTCCCTAAACGTCTTAAACACTAATATCGACACCATGGAGGGACTGTGGGATACATACCTGATATTAAGAACAAGACTCTATTATTTGTCAGGGTGAAGTTCCCTGTGAATCAGATAGGCATAAATAGGTGATTCGTTGAGACACGGTGGTACTAGAACGTATGTAAAAAGGGAAGCAGGATTGTGTACTCTTATAATTTGCTCGTGAAGGGAATGTCGATGAGAAGTGTGATTTGTCTATGCGAGATGTAGTGCGCTGTAGTGCCTATCAAACTAATCCTAGCTACGAGTAGCTATCCTCTTACCATCTGTACACCATTGACGAATTTCATTCTAAGAAAAAGCAAATAGGCAGTAGGTCTCTGATTCTACCGAAAGTATCTGTAACAATGGTTATATAGGCGGCTAGTATATGTTTCCCAGGAATCTATCGGGCATTAACTCGAATTACCTAACTGTTCGCTCTGGGATGCTAAGTGGCGGATGTGTCTTGGACAGCATTGAAACAATTTGATACGAGCGTCCTACTTCCCGTGGACCCATATGGCTCCTGACTGATTAGGAATCAGGTTAGCATGGTGGAAGGGTAGACCTGGAAACATAGGTAAATCTAAGAATTCAAGAGAGGACTTTACAGCATAATTTATTATAGTTCACTAGTGTTTGTAATAAGGGCTGTCGCTTGCTGGGATATGAGGATGTTTTCGGAACCTAATGATGGGAGCGTGCTCACGGTCAACAGACCGTATAAGGGTGGGACGCCTGAAATATATTCGAGATTATGTGAGGAAGTAAGATAGTCTATGCGGAGGAAAAATTCTTTTGGTCGTACCAGGTTCACTTGGATAGGACTGGGTGGCCAGGTCCGAAGACCATTGGCTGAATCAAGTCCACTCATATTGTGGTTTCGTTCGTGACTTGGTCTACAGAATTGGAGTTAATGGTATTTATGCTATCACTAGTGCGAATATTCTTGGACGATATTCCTATGTACGTTTTTCGCATAGATTCCCGTATTCTCTGTTCTCACTGATTAATGAAGGACCTCATGAGCACAATAGGTAAATCTATAAGGAAATACTTAGGAAATTTCAGGGCTAAGATATTGCAATAATTATTGCTGAATTTGGATCCAGTAACTGCAATCTTGAAGTGGCCCGTCCTGGACCGTTGGTTGGTGTGTGGACTAATCGGAGGAGTTGGCCCATATTTTAATTAGCTGCAAAAAACCAGCATAACGGATCATTATTCGTCCTATGCACGTATATTATATCACATATTGTGAATTAAGCAGAGTTTATATAGGAACAAACTAATAGTAGAGGAATAAACAATATAATTAATGTAAATTAAGCTTTGAGACTCATCCCTATCTGGTTCTTTTCTGGGGGTAGATTTATAATATCTGTATAAACTAACGGGTCATAACATACTGCACCTTTATAGTAAACTCTATTTAAAGAGCCACATTAAAAAGTCCGCCTACAGGCATGTCTTAATGCGTTTTTTACTTAAGTTTAAGATTTACGACTGCGGTGAGTTAATGCGTGATTGGCAGGTTTATCGCACACTCAGAAATTGGCATAGATATAAGAAATACACAACCTCAGGGACTCACAAGGAGATTTCAAAAGCTCCATGCTAATCTAGACACTTTTTGTATTTTTTAAACACCTGACTATTACTCTAGGAATCACATACACTTCAGTAGTGTCTAGTGTAGTTATACTTTTACAGTTATGGTATTTGTTATATATTAAAGTCGGCGATGTGGCGTATATAGATGATCAATAGGATTTGTATAATTAATATTCGTATTATGTTTTGGATTTAATATCCTGTCTTGGGATTGTCTTTTCATAAATAGTATTATATAAGAGACTGTCTGGACTAGTCTACTTAGTTATGTGATTGGTTATCATATAGTATAGCATTAACAAAGTGAGCTTCTCTAAAATTTTAATAGAAACGATTTCACACATTTAGGCATGTTAGTTTTATAAAACGTCTTTGAATATCGGTATCACCTGTAACGATTCTTATGCCTAACCACCAAAAGACATATTATTCAAACTCACTCATTATTTCTTCAGGCCATATGAATATTACATACACTCGTATTATAAATACACACTATAACAGGCACTTTTAATGATCTAATAAACCTACATAAATACTAACACCAAAAATGGCCTTTATGCTACAAACTATAACCTTATTAACTACAAAACAACACTAATTAACAGGCAAAATTAATAGGATACATAACAATTACATATAAATTTCACCACAATACAACTAGATAACAGAAGGCTTTAATGATCATATCATATCTCTATTCCATATATTATCAATATCAAACACTTATTCTACTGGATATTTTTATGTACATAATTATGCTTACTTTCAAAGCACTATCATATTAACCCTGTTAAGGCAAAATATTCATATCAGGGCTGATGTAACTTTTCTGTGCTTTAATCACTAAAACTCTCATGTTACAAAATGGCATATGGACAATACTACCTCAAATTCTCATATAATTCTATGGGAATATCGTCTACACTCACACTTTTACTTGATGTTTAACAACCACACACCAACAATTACGCGCCATTAACCGTCTTATGCTGTAAACAAAATACATCATTTATTAATAACTAATACATAAAACAATGTCAAGCAAAGCATTGCTAATCAAAATCACCATACCTTTGTACAAATTTAACTATAAAATCCATAATGCTTCAAAGTATTCTGGCCTATACTCAATCTATTACTAGATAATCTCCATCTTGTTCGAAACAGTAGGACTTCCACACCATACATACAATACATAAACAAAATACTGCTATGACTTGCACACATACATACAACATACAGCTTACATGCTCACACCACTACATACAAATACCATACACATAATACAGCACCCTCCCACACCCCCCCCCCACAGAATCAACCGCTACACAATAAACATACAACACAAGTTATGGCATATGCCTTACACAATCTTCCATTCTCATATGTAAAGAGGAAAAAATGGGAGATGGCGCTCTTGTGTGGAAAGTACCGTCTTAATCTGACAAAACTAAAAAATAGTGATGTAAAATTGATGTTAAAGGTGCTCACCTGATGGTGTTGTGCAACTAATGTAGAGGACAACAGTACATTAATAAACTTGATGGGCTTTATGAACGGCCCCAGGGAGGAAAGCATGCCAGCGTGGTCCCCAACCACCCCCTCCGGAATCTCTATTGCCGGCAGGACATCAGGAAAATAGCAGAAGAAAAACGGAGAAAAATGGACCGGGCGCTTATCTCGTGGAATAAATCCTCGTGCGGGATCAGCATAGGATAAAATATTAACTTTATTCCATAAAAAGCATTACCTATGTAACATTTGAGCATCTGATTGATGGAGGGGGGCGCTGTTTAGACAACCGAAATGACGTTATGCCACAGTTAGATAAGTGTTAAGGCCACTTTCTTAATGCTTTTTAAGGAATAAAGTTAATATTTTATCCTATGCTGATCCCGCACGAGGATTTATTCCATGAGACGAGCGTTTTTCTTCTACATCTACATTCAATACATACACACAATATGGCACATCCTAGACAGATAGATACAATACATACACACAATACGGCATATGCTACACACATACATACAATAAACAACAATTCGAAATATCCTACAAAAACATATTAAAATACACACAATACGGCATATGCTACACACATACATATAATACAAACACACAATACGGCATATGCTACACACATACATATAATACAAACACACAATACGGCATATGCTACACACATACATACACACAATACGGCATATGCTACACACATACATATAATACACACAATACGGCATATGCTACACACATACATACAATACATACACACAATACGGCATATGCTACACACATACATACAATGCAACATATGCTATACACATACATACAATACATACACACAATACAGCATATGCTACACACATAAAATACAATACAATACCACAATACATACTACACACATAGAAAACCAATACATCACCACAATACAGCATATGCTACACACATACATACAATACATACACATAATACAGCATATGCTACACACATACCTACAATACGACATATGCTATACACATACATATAATACACACACACAATACGTACAATACAACATGTGATATGTAGACACACAGCAGCCCGGGATCAGAAGACTTGTATACTTGCTCTACATCAGTGTTTCTCAACTCCAGTCCTCAGGACCCACCAACAGTCATTTTCGGGATCTCCCACGGGATGCACTAACCAAAATTTATATCACCTGTGCAGAATCCACTGCCCAGTATTGATATCACCTGTGCAATGCTGAGGAAATCCTGGAAACTTGACCTGTTGGTGGGTCCTGAGGACTGGAGTTGAGAAACACTGCTCTACATGAATTGCAGTAGGAACGCAGTTGTATCACAATTTCTATAGTTACTTATGGGAATAAGAATTTCAGGAAGCTTTACAAATGTTGCAATTTGTATCACAATTTGGACACACTTTCTCTAGAACCTTTCTCCCGGTTTTGTCGACTTTACAAACGAATGCGACTTATGTTTTCCTAATAAAATATGTGTTTTCGAGATTTGCCCATTTTTTTATTTTTTAGCAGCCAGACTTTGTCCGCCCGTCCTGTGTATCTCCTTCCAGACTTTGTCCACCCGTCCTGTGTATCTCCTTCCAGACTGTGTCCGCCCGTCCTGTGTATCTCTTTCCAGACTTTGTCCCCCCGACATGTGCATCACCTTCCAGATTTTGGGTCCGCCGCCCTGTGCATCCCCCTTCCAGACTTTGTCCGCCCGTCCTGTGTATCTCCTTCCAGACTTTGTCCGCCCGTCCTGTGCATCTCCTTCCAGACTTTGTCCGCCCGTCCTGTGCATCTCCTTCCAGACTTTGTCCGCCCGTCCTGTGTATCTCCTTCCAGACTTTGTCCGCCCGTCCTGTGCATCTCCTTCCAGACTTTGTCCGCCCGTCCTGTGCATCTCCTTCCAGACTTTGTCCGCCCGTCCTGTGCATCTCCTTCCAGACTTTGTCCGCCCGTCCTGTGCATCTCCTGCCAGACTTTGTCCGCCCGTCCTGTGCATCTCCTTCCAGACTTTGTCCGCCCCTCCTGTGTATCTCCTTCCAGACTTTGTCCGCCCGTCCTGTGTATCTCCTTCCAGACTTTGTCCGCCCGTCCTGTGTATCTCCTTCCAGACTTTGTCCGCCCGTCATGTGTATCTCCTTCCTGACTTTGTCCGCCCGTCCTGTGTATCGCCTTCCCGACTTGGTCCGCCCGTCCTGTGTATCTCCTTCCAGACTTTGTCCGCCCGTCCTGTGCATCTCCTTCCAGACTTTGTCTGTCCGTCCTGTGCATCTCCTTCCAGACTTTGTCCGCCCGTCCTGTGATCTCCTTCCAGATTTTGTCCCCGCCCGTCCTGTGCATCCCTTCCAGACTTTGTCCGCCCGCCCTTGGATCTCCTTCCAGACTTTGTCCGCCCGTCCCTGTGCATCCTCCTTCCAGACTTTGTCCGCCCGTCCTGTGTGCATCTCCTTCCAAAATTTGCCCCGCCCGTCCTGTGCATCTCCTTCCAGACTTTGTCCGCCCGTCCTGTGCATCTCCTTCCAGACTTTGTCCGCCCGTCCTGTGCATCTCCTTCCAGACTTTGTCCGCCCGTCCTGTGCATCTCCTTCCAGACTTTGTCCGCCCGTCCTGTGAATCTCCTTTCCAGACTTTGTCCGCCCGTCCGTGTATCTCCTTCCAGACTTTGTCGCCCGTCCTGTGTCTCTTCCAGGATTTTGGGTTTCCGCCCGTCCTGTGTATCTTCCTTCCAGGACTTTTGTCCGACCCGTCCTGTGCATCCCCTTTCCCAGACTTTTGTCCGCCCGTCCTGTGCATCCCCTTTCCCAGACTTTGTCCTCCCGTCCCCTGGTATCTCCTCCAGACTTTGTCCGCCCTTTTCCTGTGTATCCCTTCCCAGACTTTGTCCCCGTCCTGTGCTTCTCCTTCAGACTTTTCCCCCGTCCTGTGTATCCCCTTCCAAATTTGTCCGCCGTCCTGGTTTTTTTCCCCCTTTCCAGTTTTTGTCCCCCTTTCTGTGCATCTCCTTCCAGCCTCTCCCTTGGGAGCTAATTTGCTTGTACAGCTGGGCAGATGCATAAAGCCCTCAGAACCCGCCGCCTCGTTTGGCTCTGGATCTTCTTACAAGGCTTAAAGGTCCGCACAGGTTTTTTGCATTGGGAAATCAGCGCGGGGCCTCCCGTCCCCTCCGCCTCGCTGTAAAGTGTCCGGACATACAGAAATGATAAAGTAGGAGACAATAGCGCATCTGTGTGACCTAGATTACAGCATCAAAAAAGCCAGACAACATATCACTGATACTTTCCACTGCTCTTAATAACTCAGATGCCAACGCTGCAGATTTACTGCTCTTCTCATCTTACTTACGGGCTTTATTTACATGTCTATATTAATACTATACCCAGCGCCCAACACAGGGGAGGCAACCGAAAGCAACCGGCACCCCAACCCAGAGAGCAGGACCCCATCAACCTCTGAACACATAAACCATGAGGCTGGTGGGTGCAGACACGAACATAACACCGAGGCACCAAGAGAGGCGCGAGGCAACTGCCCCAGGGGAAGACGCATTTATCCACAAACGGTCCCTCAAAGGGCTTATATGGTTAAAAGAAATAAAGTAAACATTGCGCTATTATTTAATGTAAATGTGACACCGAATATTGTAATATAGCCCCAAGCGATGCATCTGCTAATAGAAGGAGCAATGAAAGACTAATTCAGCTGCACATTAGTGTCCTGAGGGGAGAGAAATATATAGATGGCGTACAGTATTATAGTAGTTATATTCTTGTACATGGGGGCAGTATTATAGTAGTTATATTCTTGTACATAGGAGGCAGTATTATAGTAGTTTAATTCCTTTTACATAGGAGTGCAGATTATAGTAGTTATATTCTTGTACATAGGGGATATTTAGAGGCAGTAAAGGGATAGTAGTTTATATTTTTTCTTGTACATAGGGACAGTATTATAGTAGTTATATTCTTGTACATAGGGACAGTATTATAGTAGTTATAAATTTCCTTTTACATAGGGGGCAGTATTAAAAGTAGTTATATTCTTTTACATAGGGGCAGTATTATTATAGTTATATTCTTGTACATAGGAGGCAGTATTATAGTAGTTATATTCTTGTACATAGGGGGAAGTATTATAGCAGTTATATTCTTGTACATAGGGAGCAGTATTATAAATAGTTATATTCTTGTACATAGGAGGCAGTATTATAGTATTATATTCTTGTACAAAGGGGAGTATTATAGTATTATAATTCTTGTACATATGGAGGAAAAAGTTTTATAGCAGTTTATATTCTTGTACATAGGGAGCAGTATTATATAGTTATATTCTTGTACAAAGGGGCATATTATAGAGTTATAATTCTTGTATACATTTTAAAGGGGACAGTATTATAGTAGTTATATTCTTGTACATAGGGGGTACAAAGAATTATTAAGTTTGGGGAGTTTATAGTCTTTGGTACATAGGGGAGTATTATAGTAGTTATAATTCTTGTACATAGGTGCAGTTTATAGTATTATATTCTTGTACATAGGGGCAATATTTTATAGTTATATTCTGTAATGGGGACAGTCTTAGTTTAACTTTAAAAGGGGAGTATATAGTAGTTATATTCTTGTTTCATAGGAGCAGTATTATAGTAGTTATATATTCTTGTACATAGGGGCAGTATATAGTAGTATAATTCTTTTACATAATGGGCTAGGGCAGTATTATAGTAGTTATTCTTGTACATAGGGGAAAAGTATTATAGTAGTTATATTCTTTTACATAGGGCAGTATTATAGTAGTTATATTTTTGTACATAGGGGCATATTATAGTAGTTATATTCTTGTACATAGGGGCAGTATTTTAGTAGTTATTTCTTGTACATAGGAGCAGTATTATAGTAGTATATTTTGTACATAGGGGCAAGTATTATAGTAGTTATATCTTGTAAATAGGGAGGCAGTATTATAGTAGTTATATTCTTGTACATAGGGGCAGTATTATATGAGATTTTTTTCTTGTACATAGGGGCAGTATAATAGTAGTTATATTCTTGTACATAGGGGGAGTATAAAAGTAGTTATATTATTGTACATAGGGAGAGTATTATAGTAGTTATATTCTTGAACATAGGGGGCAGTATTATAGTAAATTATATTCTTGTACATAGGGACAGTATTATAGTAGTTATATCTTGTACTAGGGACAGTATTATAGTAGTTATATCTTACATAGGGGCAGTATTATAGTAGTTATATTCTTGTACTAGGGGGCAGTAATTATATTTTGTTTTATGTTTTTTTTATACATAGGAAAGGGAAGTATTATATAGTTATATTCTTGTACATAGGGGCAGTATTTTAGTATTATATCTTGTACATAGGGACAGTATTATAGTAGTTATATTCTTGTACATAGGAGAGTATTATAGTAGTTATATTTTGTACATAGGGGGCAGTATTATAGAGTTATATTCTTTACATAGGAGGGAGTATTAAGTAGTTATAAATTCTTGTACATAGGAGGCAGTATTATAGTAGTTATATTCTTGTACATAGGAGCAGTATTATAGTAGTAAGTTAGTTATTTATGTCTGACTTCTGGGCGATTGATGTTAATAGTCCTTTTACACTCAGTAAGTTAAATTACCAGTTGCGGCAATAACTTATGTCCTCGTCTTGAGAACATTGACTACTATGGAACATTGCTGCACTTGTGTCCATTAGCTCCGGCTTTTCAGGATACTATAGGCGGATGGAGCGGCAAAGAATCAGCCTTGTTTATGGCTCTGTTGATTATCTTCTTTCATGGACCCGGCGAGGTAGAGAAGGTAGAGTGCATCTTACTTAGAGCTTTTGGCTCAGCGGGAAGCTTTATTAAGGAAGCATTTCATGGAGCTGCTGGGAGCAGGAGCCTTACAGTCACTCTTAAATGTTCCTCAGATGGCTTCAGCGATCAGCCTGAAAACTCTCCAGAAAAAGACACTTCTCACAAGGGGAACCATAATTAAAGGCAATGTTGATTTCTTCATAAATTCTACAGGAGACAGAAAATCTAAACTTCAGGCAGCAATGTTCCTAGTGCTGCAAAGGTCACAAAGATCTTATGAAGCTCCCGTAGGCATTGGCGGTAATATAGTGCTGAGCCGGGGACAGGTTTTTTTTTTATTATTGAGCCTCTATGAAATAAAAAGGAAGCAATTTATCGTCACCAAGGTCACAGGATCCGGGTCCTTTGGGACATCTTATCGCCAGGAAATAAGATATACTGTATTCTGTTGTTCTCTTATTTTCAAAGACAAGATTGAGTAATTGGTGGCCGGGTAAAAAACATAACAGCAGGCTGAAAAAAAATTGGCGCCATTTTTTTCAGGTTTTTTTCTCATAGACGACAGTTCCCATTCGTCGGGTGTGGCTGTTAATTTAACAAGCGAGGTTCACTGCGCATTCTAAATAAAATTTTAATTAAATCTATAATTATTTGAATTTTTT
This sequence comes from Phyllomedusa bahiana, assembly GCA_025379985.1. NCBI lineage: Eukaryota > Metazoa > Chordata > Amphibia > Anura > Hylidae > Phyllomedusa > Phyllomedusa bahiana. The sequence goes on along the minus strand of JAODAL010010713.1, from coordinate 4,198 downwards.
TTTAAAAAATTAAAAAAATTCAAATAATTATAGATTTAATTACATTTTTTTACATTATATTTCATTTTATATTTATTCAATGTCTTTAGCCAGAACTAACATTTATCATACAGATCTATCTCCAGAAACATAATATTTTTTGTTGGAAAAATCCCATGACAGCAAACTGAGCATAGGGCGTCCTCTATTGCTGGCGATCCTCCGTGATCGGCTTTAATTTAAGAAGGGAAGAGGCTGCAAGTGTTCAATTTCCCTACAGCGCCTCCAGTGGTGACATTAAGGGAGACATGTATGAAGGAAGGCGCGTCGAAGTGAATAGTCGAGTCTCATTTCCAGTATATAATCCGTCTGATGTATGAAAGTGGTTTTTTGTGTGATTATAAATGGAGTCTAAAGTTCACCGCCCCTCACCTGTGTGTTTGGCGCATTATGGAACTTAGGAGCATTAGTAATGCCCCAAACATGTATAAAGGCTATAGATAGGCTGGAAATAAGAGAACAGTCATTAGAATAGCATGTCAGTGATAGAAACTATGGGACTGATCCTGCTTGGAGGACCACAGATCCCAGCAATACCTGTGCTGTGCTGGGCTCCTGCTGTATGTAGAATAAAGGCTGAGAGCAGCAAAAATACATTTCAAATTTAATGTAGTAAAAATTTTAAATATAAAAATTTAAACAACATAATGGGTTTTTTAATGTAAAATTTGTTTTAGATTCTATTGATTTTAAATACATTTTATAGGAGATATTTTAATATTTTTGGGATATTATATATTTTTGTTTTAATTTATATGATATTATTTCATATTTTTCATTAAATGTAAATAATTAAATTTTATACAGTTTGATAATTATCAGAAATCACTTTTTATTATTGTACTGGTGGAAGTTGAGAAATATTGGAAATTTTTTTCCCTAACAGCAAATCCAGCTCCACTCCGACTCCTCAGTCTCAGGCAGAGCACATTGACATAGGTCTGCCTGTCCGAGCAGTAATGGGCCTGGTTTTGCCGAACCACATTCATATATGTGTCTAATATTCTGAGTGTGGAGCGACGCCCCCAGAACACCCCTCATGTTAGGTGCATTAGAAAGTGTCGAGTCTTACGAACAATGCGCCAAACACATTCATTACGCGCATTAGACATCGCAGCCGCTCACTCGGGTGAAAAACCCGATCATACAGGTCTCCTTAAGACTTATACAGTTTCTATTAAAATCTGTGGGTCAACATACAGAAGAGTTGTTCATTTCATCAATGATTATGGAGGTGACAGAGGCAAGGATGGATAGGTAGATATGAGATAAAGAAAGAAAAATTGCGGCACTCCCAAATAATGAAAAAAAAAAAAAAATTAATGTTTTATTCTATTTCCTTGATATTTTTTTCATTATTTGGGAGTGCCGCAATTTTTCTTTCTTTAACTAATTTTAGACCTGTGACGGGGTCTATTTTGGTTGCTGGCACCCATTGTGATTTATATAATCTTTGGAGGTGCTGCTTTTATTCCAGTTTTTATTAGACAGATATATGATAAATAGAAAGATAGATATAAGATAGATAGATAGATAGATATGAGATAGATAGATATGAGATAGATAGATAGATAGGAGATAGATGATAGATAGATAGATAGATAGATATGAGATAGATAGATAGATAGATAGATAGATAGATAAGATAAAGATATGATAGATATGAGATAGATAGATAAGAGATAGAAAGATATGAGATAGATAGATATGGGATTTTGATAGATATGTGATATATAGATATTTAGATAGATAGATATGAAAATAGATTTGATAAGATAGATAGATATGAGATAGATAGATAGATAGATATGAGATAGATAGATAGATAGATAGATATGAGATAGATAGATAGATAGATATGAGATAGATAGATAGGAGATAGATATATATTAGATAGATAGGAGACAGATATATATTATATAGATATGATATAGATAGATAGATAGATAGATATATAGATAGATATGAGATAGATATATAGATAGATAGATATGAGATAGATAGATAGATAGATAGATAGATATGAGATAGATAGATAGATAGATAGATAGATAGATAGATAGATAGATAGATATGAGATAGATAGATATGAGATAGATAGATAGATAGATAGATAGATGAGAGATAGATATGAGTTAGATAGATAGATATGAGATAGATATGAGATAGATAGATAGATATGAGTTAGATAGATAGATATGAGTTAGATAGATAGATAGATAGATAGATAGATAGATAGATATGAGATAGATATGAGATAGATATATAGATAGATAGATAGATAGATAGATAGATATGAGATAGATAGATTGATATGGGATAGATAGATAGATAGATAGATAGATAGATAGATATGAGATAGTTAGATTGATATGGGATAGATAGATTGATATGGGATAGATAGATAGATATGGGTTAGATATGTGAAGATGGATAGATAGATAGATATGGGTTAGATTAATATGGGATAGATAGATAGATAGATAGATAGATAGATAGATAGACAGATAGATTTGGGATAGATAGATATGAGATAGATAATTAGATTGATAAACACATAAATAGACAGAAAAATATAGATAGAACATATTTCCCCAAAACCACTCAGTGGCAGGGCCATCTTTTCCATTGGGTACACTAGGCAGTTGCCCGGGGGCTTCACAAGTATAGGGGCCCCTGGTGGTATGTCTTTGTTCCAGGAATACAAGAAATATACCCTGCATTTCTTTGAAGGCTTTGCTTATTTAACTGTTTGTGTGTTTTTAGGACGTGCAAACAAAAAAAAATCATGGTGTAGAAGGGAGCCAAAGACTCCCTGCCTTGACAATTAGTCTAAGGCTATGTTCACACACCTCATTTTGGGGCACATTTCGTCGCGGATTTTGTGCTTAATACACGGCGAAATGTGCCCCAATCATTACGGTAATCCATAGTTCTCATAGAGAACTATGGATTACGCCTCCTCTCCCTGCTCGTACATTACGATCGTATTGTAGGCGCGGGGAGATAAGTGACATGTCAGTTACTTGTGGCGCTTACGCGCCGCGAGTAATAATGGTCTACGGGGCCGGTACTGTACGCCCTGCAATTACGCCGTGTGAACATAGCCTTATAGGATACAGACTGACGGATGCTGCACTAACCTACTGAGATATAGGACTGTCGAGGCGGCAACGCGTTTCATACACACGTCCCCCTTAGTCCCACAGATCAGGAGTCCCCTCGGCTCTCACAGGACATAGGTTTCTGTGCTCTCTGTTATCCTATCTATGGGCCCCATTACCTTGGGGGTTACATTTCAGCTCTGCAGATTCCATGACCCCCTATATCATGCCTGTATATGCTGTATGTATGTGTAATGCAGATGACCGGGGGGGTGGCAGACGCCAGTGTGCGGCGACGATCAGAGAACCCCCCACATCTACCTCCCATGGACACTGCCAGCCGCTATCAGTCCACATATCCGCCGCCACAGATGGACTTTTTCTGCTTTTTTCTCCCACTTGGTCAAACAAATCAGAGATGAAGAAAAGGATCCGGCGGCAGAAACTCCCAGAAAATCAATAGGAGCCGGAGACTGATAAATACTTTTACATCAGCATAAAGCGTAATAAATATTTCCTTATTTCACCAAGAGCGGCCGTAGCCCTCATCATCGTCTCCTTGAGAATCGAGCAGTTTACAGCCAAGACGTGAGGAAAATACCAGAGAGGTGAGGACGGCACAGCCATGGCCCAGAGACAACACCTGCACCGCTCTCACACCGAGACAGCCCCGGGGGTGAGGGCGCTCAGCAGCCATGACCCAGAGACAACACCTGCACCGCTCTCACACCGAGACAGCCCCGGGGGTGAGGGCGCTCAGCAGCCATGGCCCAGAGACAACACCTGCACCGCTCTCACACCGAGACAGCCCCGGGGGTGAGGGCGCTCAGCAGCCATGACCCAGAGACAACACCTGCACCGCTCTCACACCGAGACAGCCCTGGGGGGTGAGGGCGCTCAGCAGCAATGGCCCAGAGACAACACCTGCACCGCTCTCACACCGAGACAGCCCCGGGGGTGAGGGCGCTCAGCAGCCATGACCCAGAGACAACACCTGCACCGCTCTCACACTGAGACAGCCCCGGGGGTGAGGGCGCTCACCCGCCATACCCAAA
>JAODAL010010712.1:90000-103648 GCA_025379985.1 Phyllomedusa bahiana | reverse complement strand
TGCCTACCCCCCTTTTTTTCCCGGGACGGGTATTCCCCACCTCAACACTCGTAGTCCCACTCTATACCCTGCTGTGCTGCGTTGCTGTTGCCGTGACCCACACTGTTCTTTTCCATGTCTGACCTCATGCTGCGCATGTGGGGGCCCCTGTCCTCCCCTTGTCATTGCCCTGCCCCCAAATGCGTCCCCGCCGTGACCTCGCTCTCAGTCATGTGCCACTCTGTGGCTTCCTCGTTTTTGCCACCTCCAAAGTCATGTGCCACGGGCCTGACCCCTTTGCTGGGGCTGCCGCCGCACCCCCACACTCTTCAAAATTTTGCCACCTACTTCAGTTTGTTTTTTTCCAGCTTTGCTGGCATGACTTTATCAGCTACTTCCCCCCGCTTGAGTTTTTTGGCGTTTTGCCCCTTAAGTCCCGGGGAATTTTTATAGTAAAGCGATTCTAAACGGGGGGCAGTCATTGCGGTCATACTAAAACACAACATTTATGAAGACCAAAAACCCCTCTGCTTTTTTTAAGATGGCACAACGTTCTACCCCCCGCAGGCTCGTCAGCCGGGAAATAGCTTTTTTTTTAAGAAATTTCGTCCCGAAGAAATTCGGAACAAAACAATTTGGGGAAAATTTCGGCGAAGTGACCAATCGAATTTTTTGAGAAATTCCCCCTCTCTATCGAGAGACATGGGCAGCTGGGGAACGGGGTGGTGGCGGAGGAGGGGGAGGAGGGGAAAGGGGTGACGGGTTGGAGGCCCGGGGTTGGCTGGCCTTTTTTTGGGCCCAAATGTTCCCTCCATTTCAAACCCCTGATTCCTGCTTGAAAAAACATTTTGGGGGGGTTTAAACCCCTTAAGGGTTTTTCCTCACTTATGCGTTTACGGGAAAGCGGCTAACATCGGGGGGGTGAATCAGGGCTTGCCCAAAGAAGGCCCAGGGTTTGAAGGGGCCCCGGGCCTTTTTTTCGGCATAAGCAGGGGCGGGGTTTGCGCTGACCGTGGTGGCGGGAAACAATCAGCGGACCCTGGGGCCGCCCTCTCCCTTTTTGTGGCGGGACCCTATTGACACTACGCCACGTCTTCCCCTCGTCCACTGATGAAGCGCTCGCAAGCACATTCTGCGGAAAAGCCCAGGAGGGATCCGCCATGTCGTCAGCATCATCATCATACAACACAGGTGACTTGGCCCGTCCTGACTTTCTGCATCCAGAAGCTGCGGGCTACAAGCAAGGGGCACTGCAAGGCGTTGCCGACCGCCCGATTTTTGCCGATTGCCCGGCTTCCTTCACCTCCTCTGATGGCTCAGTAACTGGGCGTCAAGAGAACTAAATCATCCTCTTGACCCTTTTAACATGCCTTCTGACCCCAAACCGCATTTTGTCATCAAAGAGGTCTTCAGAAAAATTGGATTATCCACAGTGGTGGGTACACGAGTTGACATTTGGCTGCTTCATGTTGGACGGATGCTGATGATGCTGTGAGGGACATTTGTGCCGTGACTGGGGAGGAAGAGGAAGGTAAGACTGCTAGATGCAGGTTGCATTAACCACTGAAGGACAGATTGGCGATGATGTTCGTTACTTAGATTCACAGGCCCTGACCCAGCGATACAGGCCTGACGGTCCTGCAACTGACGATCCGCTGGCATGCGTGTGTCGCCAGCATTGGAAGGAGCCCCTTTCCCTCTCGTACCTCTACCTCCATGTCCTACCCCCCTCTTTGCTCGCTTACCACCTGCATTTCGCTCCATGTTCAGAAATAAAAAAATTTGAGAAGGTATGGAATAGTTTTGGAAGTCCTTATTAAAAGAACCAGCAAATCACAGCTATTCTCAAATCCCCCTAATCAAAACAAAATTGTTGGATTCAAATTTAACTGCAAGGTGTCTATCAACAAATCTGGAATGGGCAAAAGTCAAAAAACACTATCTGTTATGTTTTCGTATAATACACGTATTTTTTGCACCTTTTAATTCACCTTGTGGTGACTATAGAATTGCTGTTTTAAGATTTACGTGGAAGCTGCGTCAATGAACAAAGCTGGGTGCGCAAAAGTCAAAAAACACGTATCTGTTATGTTTTCGTAAATACACGGGATTTTTTGCACCTTTCAATTCACCTGTGGTGACTATAGAATTGCTGTTTTAAGATTTACGTGGATGCTGCGTCAATGAACTAAGCTGGTGCGCAAAAGTCAAAAAAAACGTATCTGTTATGTTTTTCGTATAATACACGGTATTTTTTTTCACCTTTCAATTCACCTGTGGTGAATATAGAATTGCTGTTTTAAGATTTTACGTGGAAGCTGCTCAATGAACAAAACTGGGTGCGCACAAGTCAAAAAACACTATCTGTTATGTTTCGTATAATACACGTATTTTTTTGGACCTTTCAATTCACCTGTGGGGACTATAGAATTGCTGTTTTAAGATTTACATGGATGCTGCGTCAATGAACAAAGCTGGGTGCGCAAAAGTAAAAAAACACGTATCTGTAATGTTTTCGTATAATTCACGGTATTTTTTTGCCCCCTTTCAATTCACCTGTGGGTGACTATAGAATTGCTGTTTTAAGATTTACGTAGAAGCTGCGTCAATGAACAAAGCGGGTGCGCAAATGTCAAAATAACGTATCGTTATGTTTTCGTATAATACACGGTATTTTTGCACCTTTCAATTCACCTGGGTGACTATAAAATTGCTGTTTTAAGATTTACGTGGATGCTGTGTGAATGAACAAAGCGGGGTGCGCAAAAGTCAAAAAAAACGTATCTGTTTTTTTTTCGTATAATACACGGGATTTTTGGACCTTTCAAATTCACCTGTGGTGACTATAGAATTGCTGTTTTAAGATTTTCGTGGATGCTGCATCAAATGAAAAAAGCGGGGTCGCAAAAGTCAAAAAACCCCTATTTTTGTTATGTTTTCGTATAATAAAACCGGTTTTTTTTTTCACCTTTCAATTCACCTGGGGGTCCTATAAAAATGCGTTTTAAAAGTTTTAACTGGAAGCTGCGTAAAAGAACAAAGGGGGGTGCGCAAAAGAAAAAAAACACGTAACCTTTTTTATTTTTTTCCGTAAAATACCCCCGGTTTTTTTGAACCTTTAAATTCACCTGTGGTACATAGAATTGCTGTTTTTTTTTTTTTTTTTTTTCCCAAATTTTAAATTTTTTTTAAAACAGTTTTGTAAAAACAGTAAAATCCACACGGGAAGATAAATCAAATTGAGGAGAAAAAGGAAAATTTTGCAACAATAAACATTTAAAAGGTTTTATCTTTAAAAAGCGTTTGGCAAAAACCCAAAAAGAACGGAAAAACATCAACAGGGAGAGCCCGGGAAAAATTCCCTACAGGAACCCCTTAGAGGGCCCAAACAGGGGGTGCCAATGTCGGGGAAAAACGCCCCAACCCACGCTGGGGAAGCCCCCCCACGGGGAACCCCCGTGAGGCTGGCCAATCTCGACTTTTAAAAAAGCTTAAGTATCGGGGGGGCCCCCCAAAAAAAGAGGTACATAGCAAAAAGAGTAAGGCCCCAATGTGGGACAGGAAGGGGCAAAAATCAAGTAAATTTACAAAAACTGAAAGTGGAAGGAAAAATAGGGAAAAAAAAAAAAAAAAAAAAAAAAAAACAAGGAGGGGGAGGAGGGTGCAACCTTTGTATAATTGGTTTCGGAACCCGGCCACGCCGGGGCCCCCCTCACAGACCCAAGAGAAGACAAAAAGGGGGGAAAGTCATCCCAGACCCCCACAAGGACCCTCTTTCCCCGGCCCTTCCCCTCCCAGGGCATGGGTCCTAAGAAGATTTGAAGTCAAGGGGGGTCCCCGTAAAGGTTTCCCCCGGGCCCAGTCGAGATCAATTTCTGCATGATTTAGGGCCCTGTGCTATCACTCCCCATTCGGGGCCATCCACCTCCTCACCCCCTTCCGCCAGGGGAAAGGGGGGGTGGTTTGTTTCCATCTCCGGGGGGATAACTTTTTTTCTTTTCTTGAAGGAGATGGGCGACCCGGACCGGTTTTTTGTACCCCCGGTTTTAGAAAGGGGGCATATGTAACAGGGTTTCCTCGGGGTTTAAATTTGGAATGGAGAGCCCAGTACAAGAGAATGCCCGCAGTACCCAAAACCAAAAATCTTTCAAAACATCACAGCCCCCCCCAAAGGGGGGGGGGGGGGGGGAAATTTGTCCCCACTTCCTTGTTTTCCAAACCCCCAGCAGGGATCTGGGGGCGCAGGAAAAACCCCTTTTTGGGAGAAAAACTGGGACCCCCGTACCAAACTAAAAGAGCACCTTGTAAAATTTGCCCTTTGGGCCCTTTCAACAATGACCGCCTTAGCTGAGAATTTAAACATTTCCGCCATTTTGGGCCCTTTTGTAAAAGAATTTTTTAAATTTTGCTTCCCAGGGTTCCCACAAAAGGAAGGGAGGGGGGAAGAAGGAGAGAGAAGCAATTGGTAAGTTTAGGAATGAGGGGCCTAGGGGTTTGGGCGCTTGGGCCCCCAAAATTTTCTCAAAGGGGGACAGGCCCTAGTGGGTTTTAATTTTTCTAGAAATGGAGGAAAAGGGAAATGGCCAATTGCATATATTCATATTATTCTTTGGGAAGGGAAGGAGGGCAGGGTTTGAAGGTCATTCAGTGGCCCGCATAACCCCCCCCCCCTTTAATATCCCTAGCCTGAACGGGGGGTTTTTTGTCCGACCCAGAAAGGAAATACCAACCACCCAGGGGGAAAAGCGGGTTTTCGTGATAAGGGGAAAAGTGGGCCCTTTAGGTCTAAAAACATTTCAAAAGGGTTTTGACTTCTTAAAGGGTTTTTACGGTGTGGAAAGGGGAAAAAAAGACAATTTCCGGGAGTCTAACAGAAGGGGGTTTCCCAAAGACCAGGGGAGGGAGGCCCGGAAAAAGGGGCATAGACCCCCCGAGCGATCTGGACCCCCAATTTACTAGGGAACCCCTGTGTCAAATCAAAGGGGTCAAGCGTGGGGCAGCCAAGTAGGTTTTAATCTTTAATCGGAAGGCCCACTCCGCCCCAGCCTTGGAACGGGAGAGAAAACCCTGGGGAATTTTCCCCGGGCGCCTGGAGTACCAAAAAAATTTTACTAAAAACTTCTTGGAGTCCCAATCCCGTATGTAGCGGGAAAGTGATTGGGAGAGTTTGGAACAGGTAGAGAAGTTTGGGGAGGGTGGGCCAAACTTTAAAGGTTTTATCCGCCAAACCAAGAAAGTCCTTACTTTTCCCCTTCCCCAACAATGAGAAAAAACCCTTTGACATTAAGGGGGCAAATTGGCGTCAAAAAAATTGGGATAGGTCAGCTGGAAACCGCGTACCCCCAAATAGAAAACCCTCTATTAAAGAAAGGGAGAAAGGGAACTGTCCCCCAGAAGTCCAAATCCGTGGATCGAGGGGACATTCAGCGCTTCGGATTTTTGAGTAAAAATCTTGTAGTTGGGGCCCCCTGACTAAAACGACCCGCTCCGAATCAGAGAGGGGAAAAGAATTTGGGGGTTTTGCAGAGAAAAATCAAAAAATCATCCGCCAATTCAAAAGCATTTAAGGGTTTGCAAACCACCTAAAGGGAGATTCCCTTGATAAACCGAGTTGGGTCAATGGAGTTCACAAGTGCTCCATCACTAAACATAAAATAGGGGGGAGAGCGGGGATCCCTTCTTTTACCTTCTTGATTTACAAAGGACTCTGAAAAAGAGAACCGGTTTCCCCAAAACCCCGGGCCCATGGGTCCTGGGTAAAAGACATTTTCTTGGCTGTAAAGATCGGGCCCAGCCCAGCGTACATAAAGTTTAAAGTCCCAAAAATCCCCATAGAACCTGTCAAAAAAGCTTTTTCTCCGGTCTAATTGGGAAAAGGGGGCCCTCAAGGGGGGCTTCCGGGAGCGTGCTGATGGGTTATGTCTAAGGTCTTAAAAAGTAATTTTCCCTGGCCTCCCCCCGGGGGCAAAAAACTCCCTTCTCCGGCGGCTGGATCGGGTCACTGGGAGGTCCGGCGTCGGGTCGGCTGCTAGGAGGGTAGCGTCAGCCATGAGGGTCAGGCGGCCATCTTGCGGGACTCCGTGGCAGCCGGTGTCTTCTCCAGACATTAAGACCGCATAGCGGCCAAAGTAGCGGGAGATGTCACCCTGGCTGGGCTCCGGGGTGTGAGCGGGGACCTTTTTCCCCCTTTTTGGAGGATTTCCCATCCCTAAAAATCAAGGAAAAGGCCGGATATGGAAGCTAATGTGCGGGAGCTCTGCAAGGTTGCTGCCTCACACAGCCATGTCACGCCACGCCCCCTAGAATCGCTGTTTTAAGATTTACGTGGATGCTGCGACAATGAACAAAGCTGGGTGCGCAAATGTCAAAAAACACGTATCTGTTATGTTTTCGTATAATACACGGTATTTTTTGCCACCTTTCAATTTACCTGTGGTGACTATAGAATTGCTGTTTTAAGATTTACGTGGAAGCTGCGTCAATGAAAAAAAGGCTGGGTGCGCAAAATCAAAAAACACGTATTGTTATGTTTTCTTTTAATACACGGTATTTTTTGCCCCTTTCAATTCACCTGTGGTGAACTATTAGAATTGTGTTTAAGATTTACGTGGATGCTGGGGTCAATGAACAAAGCTGGGTGCGCAAACTACAAAAAACACTTTTTTGTTTTTTTTTCGTATAATCCATGGTTTTTTTTGCACATTTCAATTCCCCTGTGGTTAATATAGAATTGCTGTTTTAAGATTTACGGGGAAAAGCTGCGTCAATGAAAACAAAGCTGGGTGCGCAAAAGTCCAAAAAACAGTATCTGTTATGTTTTGTATATACACGGTATTTTTTGCACCTTTCAATTCACCTGTGGGGGACAAAGAATTGCTGTTTTAAGTTTTACGTGGAAGCTGCGTCAATGAACAAGCTGGGTGCGCAAAAGTCAAAAACACGTATCTGTTATGTTTTCTTATAATACACGGTATTTTTTGCACCTTTCAATTCCTGTGGTGACTATAGAATTGCTGTTTTAAGATTTACATAGATGCTGCGTCAATGAACAAAGCTGGGTGCGCAAAAGTCAAAAAAAACGTATTGTTATGTTTTCGTATAATACACGGTTTTTTTTGCACCTTTCAATTCACCTTTGGTGACTATAGAATTCCCTTGTTTTAAGTTTTTACGTGGATGCTGCGTCAAGAACAAAGCTGGGTGCGCAAATGTCAAAAAAACACGTATCTGTTATGTTTTCGTATAATACACAGTATTTTTTGCACCTTTCAATTCACCTGTGGTGACTACAGAATTGCTGTTTTAAGATTTACGTGGAAGCTGGTCAATGAACAAAGTGGGTGCGCAAAAGTAAAAAAACACGTATCTGTTATGTTTTCGTATAATACACGGTATTTTTGCACCTTTCAATTCACCTGTGGTGACTATAGAATTGCTGTTTTAAGTTTTACGTGGATGCTGGTCAATGAACAAAGCTGGGCGCGCAAAAGTCAAAAAACACGTATCTGTTATGATTTCGTATACTACACGGTATTTTTTTCACCTTCCAATTCCCTTGTGGTGACTATAGAATTGCTGTTTTAAGATTTATGTGGTGCTGCGTCATGAACAAAGTGGGTGCGCAAAAAGTCAAAAACACGTATCTGTTATGTTTTGTATAATACACGGTATTTTTTGCACCTTTCAATCACCTGTGGTGACTATGGGAATTGCTGTTTTAAGTTTACGTGGATGCTGCGTCAATGAACAAAGTGGGATGGCAAAAAGTCAAAAAACACGGTATCTGTATGTTTTGTATGTACAGGGTTATTTTGGCAACAAAAAACCCCTGTTTTGACTACAAGATTGTGGATTGTAATTTAACTGCAAGGTGGATATATCAACACAGGTGGAAGGGAAAAATTGAAAATGAACACCTATCTGAAGTATACTGTAATAAAAGTGGAGTTTTGCACCTAACAAAGAGACTGCAGTTTCTAGGAAATGATGTGTATCCAATATAAGTTCAGGCTGCCCAATATCCAGGAAATATTTCAATAGCAAACGTTATAATAAAAGATATTGCAGTGCAATGTCTACACTAAGTTTGGTGAACTTTATCCCAAAGTTCTTTATAGATAGAGCTTGTCTGTGTTCGCCCGCGGGGCCCCCCCGCTCCCCCCGTGACTTTACAGCGGTAGATGGCTGCTTTAAAATTCTCTAGCTAACGACATAAAATCTTCAAATCTCTAATCTAACTAAATTGGAAGGATCACAGCTAATATTAGAGGTTTCTCTGTGCAGAAATAGACTCATTTCGCTGAGCTGTTTGGCCACAGGCAGAGCGCACGTCCTACTCCTATGAGACGCTGAGAGACACTGATCATGACCAGGAAGGGCTGTTCTATGTAAAACGAGGTCATGTGATTTTTCCAGCCAATCGCAACCATACACATCCCAGTCATGACGTCGCACACACATCTCACCCTGCTCTATTCTGTAATTGATTTGCTGGCCGCCAAAAATTACAGGGGAAACCCGAAAAAATGGCGCGATCTTAATAGATGATGCACAGATTTTAACCTTAATTATCGCATGATCTGAAAATTTCGATCACCATAAAAACCTTGCCGATTTCAACTTTGTCAATAAAAATCGCTCAACACTATTCTTCTCCTCATAATCTTAGAGGAGAATTTTTTACTCTTCTGAGATGAATTTTTTTGTGCAGAAACTAGGTACCGCAATGGGCTCGAATATGTCCCCACCATGTGCAAACACTTACATTTCAGAGGTTGAAAAAACCTATGTTTATATACATCCAACAATATGCCAGAATTTGGCTTCGGTTTATAGATGACATGTTTTGCATATGGTGGTGCCGAGTCTACCATTGTAGCCTTTTTTATTTTTTGAATAATATTTACCCTGAATCGGGTAGCTTTTTGGACACTTTAATTAAGAAAGATATGTCAGGTCAACTACATATAGATCTGTATCAAAAGTCAACTGAGCAGAATTACCTGCTTGAATATAATAGTAGCCACTAGTGCTGATTGAACCGTTCAGAAAAACGGTTAGTTCGAGTCGGATTTTGCGTATTTTTCAAAGCAGAGCCAAACCATTTTTTCCGAAAGTTCGCTAAAATTTGAGTTTGGGACATGCGTTCGGCACCATTTTCAGCTACTTCCTTCAGTTTTGACGGCCAACCAATCAGTGCAGGGCACAGAGCGGGGGTAACAAACATGACACTGAGGGTGTAGGGATCTCATTGGCTGCTAAAATCACATGACCGTTTTATGTGTATGTCACTGTATTTCCTGTTGAACGCCATTTCCACCTTACTCTCTGTAGTGAACACACTGCTGCCTCTGTGTGCTCATTTGCCAGCAGCCAGAAACAACATTTTTTATCGATTTTACACAGGAAAAGCTACTAGTTAGATTAGTTGAGGAGGCAGGTACAGCTAGCTTAGGGAATCATACACAACAATAGTTAGGGAGATTTGTATAGCTTTTGTATAGTGTATAGTTTTGTATAGCTGGCTGCATTTTTCCCATCTTTATTCAGAGTGCCCAAAAGTTAATTTCTCCTGTTTTTGGGGTCCAGCCACTGCAGAAGACACCCATATTCCAATATCAGTGGCACACTATAAACGAAAGAAACTCTCACAGGGGACATAGGAATTTTGGAAAAAGCATTTCTGCTATCTAGGATGTATGAAAAATTTTTGAGGTTCTTAGTTCACATTTTTGATCAAAACTCCTTAAGCCACCTCCGAAACACCAACGGCACCTCAAGGCAGGTATTTAGGGAGGAGTGGCTGCCTCCATTTTGATTTTTTGCACTCCACCCACCTTCACAGGTTTTTAAATCAGTGCAGTGTGTTCAAAAGTCACTGCCTTCACTCCCTGAGATATGGAAGTCTGAACAGAGTCCAGGAGAGGTAACAATAGTGCATCAATAGTGTAGGACCACCTGCCTTGAGGTGCCGTTGGTGTTTCGGAGGTGGCTTAAGCAGTTTTGATCAAAAATGGGAACTAAGAACCTGAAAAAAATTTCATGTGCCCTAGATAGCAGAAATGCTTTTTCAAAAATTCCTATGTCCCCTTTGATAGTTTCTCTAGTTTTTAGTGTGCCACTGTTATTGGAATATGTATGTATATTACAGCCGCACCAGTGTGCACCTATGCTCATTTTTTCTCAAAAATGTGTTTTGATGTGCAAAACCAAATATTGTTTCTAGTAACTGCAGAAGACACCGTTAGCAAATGTTCTTCTTGGAAGAAATGTTATTTCAAATCCTAATTTCGTCTTTAAAATTTGATCGAGTGTCAAAAAAGGTCATTTTTGCTGGTTTTGGGGGTCAGGCCACTGCAAAAGACACCAAAAGTAAAGGTCCTATTGAAAAAAATCTTATTTCAAATACTCATTTCTTCTTGAAAACTTTATTCTGAGTCTCCAAGAGGTCATTTTTGATGGATTTAGGGTCAGGCTACTGTAAAAGGGATGCCAGGGGTGCCAATAGGGCAGTATTCCTGTCAGTGACCCTAATCAAAAAAAGGCCTAGTGATATGTTAAAAATAGGAGCTAGTAATGGGTGTGGGCCCCATTTGATTTAGCTGCATGGGGCCCTGAAACGGTTAATAGGTGACTGACAGCAGCCCTGGCTACCACTGCACCCCCTATAAATACGACCCTGCCAGCTGAACCTCCGCGTTCCCCATTGGGATGTTCGTGCTACCACCACATATATGACATGTTTTTTGGGCCCCCGGTGAAACAAGTGATAGGGGGCTCCTGCCAGCTACCATGTTCTATTTCCAATACCGGTGTCTTCTTATGTGTCAAAGAGACTTGTGGTATTGGCTCTACACTGCACCTGTATCTATGACCTGCAGAAGAACGGACCAGGGTAAAGGTGGTGCCTGATCCAGACTTGTGGTATTGTCTCTACACTGCGCCTGTATGTATGACCTGCAGAAGAACAGACCAGGGTAATGGTGGTGCCTGCGCCAGACTTCTGGTATTGGCTCTACACTGCACCTGTATGTATGACCTGCAGAAGAAAAGCCAGACCAGGGTAAAGGTGGTGCCTGAGCCGACTTGTGGTATTGGCTTACACTGCCCTGTATTTTATGACCTGCAGAAGTAGCCAGACCAGGGTAAAGGTGGTGCCTGAGCCCGACTTGTTTTTATTGGACTTCCACTGCTCGTATTGTTATGACCTGTAGAAGAACAGCCAGGACCAGGGTAAAGGTGGTGCCTGAGCCAGAATGTTGGTATTTGACTCTGTATATTGCCTGTATGTATGACCTGCAGAAGAACAGCCAGACCCCAGGGTAAAGGTGGTGCCTGAGCCAGACTTGTGGTATTTGGCTCTGCACGGCCCTGTATGTTATGATTTGCAGAAAGAACAGCCAGACCAGGGTAAATGGTGGTCCCTCAGCCAGACTTGTGGTTATTGGGTCTACACTGCACCTGATGTTTTGACCTGCAGAAGAAAAATCCAGCCCAGTGTAAAGGTGGTGATTGAGCCAGACTTGTGGTATTGGCTCTACACTACCCTGTATGTATGACCTGCAGAAGAACAGCCAGACCAGGGTAAAGGTGGTGTCTGAGCCAGACTTGTGGTATTGGCTTTACCCGCCCTGTATGTATGACCTGAGAAGACAGCCAGCCAGGGTAAAGGTGGTTTCCTGAGCCAGACTTGTGGTATTGGCTTTTACACTCCCCGGGAGTATGACTTGCTGAAGAACAGACCAGGGTAAAAGGCGGTGACTGAGCCGGACTTGTGGCATTGGGTTACACTGCCCTGTATGTATGACCTGCAGAAGAAAAATCCAGCCAGGGTAAAGGTGGTTTCCTGAGCCAGACTTGTGGTATTGGCTCTACATGCCCCGTATGTATGACCTGCAGAAGAACAGAACCCGGGTAAAGGTGGTGCCTGACCCAAACTTGTAGGTATTGGCTCTTACACTGTCCTGATGTATGACTGCAGAAAATCACCAGACCAGGGTTAAAGGTGGTGCCTGAGCCGACTTGTGGTATTGGCTCTACACTGTCCTGATGTAAGACCTGCAGAAATCATCCAGACCAGGGTTTAAAAGGTGGTGCCGGAGCCAGACTTGTGGTATTGGGGTCTACACTCCCTGTATGTATGACCTGCAAAAAGAACGCCAGACCAGGGTAAAGGTGGTGCCTGAGCCAGACTTGTGGTATTGGCTCTGTACTGCCCTGTATGTATGACCTGCAGAAGAACAGCCAGACCAGGGTTTAAAAGGTGGTGCCTGAGCCAGACTTGTGGTATTGGCTCTACCGGCCCTGTATGTATGATTTGCAGAAGAAAGCCAGACCAGGGTAAAGGTGGTGCCTAGCCGACTTTTTGGTATTGGCTCTAAATTGCCCTTTTATGTAAGACCTGCAGAAGAAAGACACAGGGTAATGGTGGTGCCTGAGCCCGACTTGTGTATTGGCTCTACAATGTCCTGCATGTATGGGCCTGCTGAACATCATCCAGACAGGGTAAAGGTTTGGTGCCGGAGCCCGATTGTGGTATTGGGCTCTACATCCCCTGTATGTATGACCCGCAGAAGAACATCCAGCCAGGGTAAAGGTGGTGGCTGAGCCAGGACTTGTGGTATTGGCTCTACACTGCCCTGTATGTATGAACCCGCAGAAGAACAGGGCCAGGGTAAAGTGGTGCCGGAAACCCAAACTTGTAGTATTGGCTCTACATTGTCCTGCATGTATGACCTGCAGAACAATCATCCAGCAAAGGGTTTAAAAATGGTGCCTGAGCCAGACTTGTGGTATTGGCTTACACTGTCCTGATGTATGACCTGCAGAAATATCCAGGACCAGGGTTAAAGGTGGTGCCCGGGGCCCGACTTGTGGTATTTTGGGTCTACACTCCCCTGTATGTATGACCTGCAGAAGAACAGCCAGACCAGGGTAAAGGTGGTGCCTGAGCCAGACTTGTGGTATTGGGTCTGTACTGCCCTGTATGTATGACCTGCAGAAGAACAGCCCGACCGGGTAAGGTGGTGCCTGAGCCAGACTTGTGGTATTGGCTCTCCACGGCCCTGTATGTATGATTTGCGAAGAACAGCCAGACAGGGTAAAGGTGGTTGCCTCACCAGACTTGTGGTATTGGCTCTAAACTGCCTGTATGTAAGACCTGCAGAAGAACAGACCAGGGTAATGGTGGTGCCTGAGCCAGACTTGTGGTTTTTGGCTCTACACTGCCACCTGTATGTATGACCTGCAGAAGAACATCAGCCCGGGTAAAAAGGGGGTGCCTGAGCCAGACTTGTGGTATTGGCTCTACACTGTCCCGTATGTATGACCTGCAGAAGAAAAAGCTTCATCATTCTGTGGGATGCTACACTGCTTAAAGCTACTGAGAATGGTCTATAAAGGAGCCAGGATTCATACTTTGTCGCCCTAACATGTGTAGGGTTTTTTGTGTGTGTAATGTATGCACAATTATTTTTTATTAAATATTTATATTTTTTTTATTATTTATCTTATTTTTTTCCATACTTTTTATTTTTTTTTTACTTTTTTTCTAAATCCCATGAAGGAATAACTTCTATATTTTTTTTATACTTAGTAATGTATTAGCATATTCATTTTTGCTAATACATTGCAATCTGTGTCAGTATGACACAGGCTGCAGTCAGGGCAG